>JASSUY010032103.1:0-15177 GCA_032466535.1 Forpus xanthops
GCCCGGGCCCGCCCGCCCGCTGCTCCCGCCGCCATCATCACCACCACCACCATACCCCCGCTGCCGGCCCGCTGCCGCCGGCCCCCAGCCGCCACCATGCAGGAGCTCATCGCCAGCGTGGACCACATCAAGTTCGACCTGGAGCTGGCAGTGGAGCAGCAGCTGGGGGCGCAGCCGCTGCCCTTCCCTGGCATGGACAGTGCGTGCGGGCACCGGGTTGTGTCCGGGCTTTCCCCTCGCCCTGGAGTCGGGGGGGGGGGCGGTTGGGGGAATGGGGGGAGGTTTTCCGGGATGGGAGCGCTTTGCTCAGGTTTTGTCCTTGAATCCACACGGATTCTGCGTTCCCGGTGGGGTTTCTGTCGTGATCCAGGTATTTTGCTTTACTGCTGAGTGAAAATACGTGGAGAATGGAAGTTGGGGCATTATAATGAATAAACATCACTTTCCTGCACAGTAACTGATGGTTTTTTCCCCATTCCCTGTTGATAGATGAGGTGTTTTGATGATGGGGAGACTTCTCCTTTGGGAATATCCATGGTAAACCTTTTCCTTCAGTCTAACAACCAGATGCAGCTAGTCTCAGGAGACTGTTGAAGCATTCAGGCTCCTCAGTTTGTGTTTGAGCTCCCTCAAACATTGTGGTTCCTGTTGGACCAGAAAGCGATAATGCACCGATGGTTGTTTCAGGCTCTTCTGGTCAAAAGCTGTAAGACTTGTTGCCAGGGCTGTAATTACAGTGTGCACTGACACAATCGACTTAACAGCAGAGAAAAACCCCGTCAACACGACCTAAATACCTGGAAAGCAAACCAAGCACCACTATATCTCTGCAAGTTCCCTTTGGTACCCCCCAACAAGAATGCAGGACCATAACTAAACAGGGAACTTAAGCAGGACAGTAAATTCCCCAAACTGAATCAAACCACTGCTTTCCTTTTGATGTTAAGGACCAAACTGTTCCTCTGGGGAAGGAGATATGTTAAACGTTGCCACCAAACTGAGTTAAGATGAGTTCTGTTTCTTCTCTCCGCAGAATCCGGCGCGGCTGTATGTGAGTTCTTTTTAAAGGCGGCCTGTGGAAAAGGCAAGTGAAGTTTCCAATGGAGTTATAGGGGTGGAGGGAGTGAAACCAGAGTTTTCGAGCACTGCCTATGGTTCTCTTGTGGTTTTAAAGCCTAGAGTGAGGATAGGACTGAAGGATGCAGCACTTGGGAAATAATGGTGTTAGAAGTGGGGAGGTGAATAAGCGATGCAACCGGTAAAGGAAGGTTTGAACTTGCCACTTGCAGACCTTCCTGTGGATGTGCTGGGATTATTGCTATGGTTCTTGGAAGTTGGGATTCTTCTAAGTAATAAGTGATAGGACAAGAGGAAATGGCCTCAAGCTGCACCAGGGGAGGTTTAGGTTGGGTATTAGGAACAATTCCTTCCCCAAAGTGTTCACAAACCACGTAGATGAGACCCTCAGTGACATGGTTTAATGATGGGCTTGGCAGTGCTGCAGAACAGTTGGACTTGATCTTAAAGGTCTTTTCCAGCGTGGTTGATTCTGTGATTCAGAGCTGGAGACTATTGCCTACCCTGTTAGAGGGTGACATCAGACTTGCCTGGAACTCCCTGTTTTGCTGTTACCACTAATGGCTGAATTCCTAACAAAAAGTGATGTCTTCCAAACCCTGTCTTGCAGAGGGGAACAAAGTGTTGCTATTGCCCTATGCCACCTTGTGCTATTTAGTTTATATGTTGTTCTTTCCCTTGTGCTGTGGGGTTTATATGTTCTCTCCCTTCTCCTTGCCCTGTCCTTCCGCAGGGGGTATGTGCCCATTCCGACACATCAGTGGGGAGAAGACAGTTGTTTGCAAACATTGGCTACGAGGACTGTGCAAAAAGGGAGACCAGTGCGAGTTTCTACATGAGTATGACATGACCAAGATGCCTGAGTGTTACTTCTACTCCAAATTTGGTAAGGGCTGTTGTAGCTCCTACTGCGCATTCCTTGCTGGCGTGGGAGTCTGGTGAAGAGGATCCTGGTACATCCCTGTTATCCATCTGTGGAGCGTTACATTTCTTTTCTGCCTGATGATATTAGGCCATAGTGTTTTCAGGTCTTAGTCCTGCACTTTATTATCCCTCTAAATTTGTGACATACTATAGATGTCTCCTCTCTCAAGAGCTTGTCGCTTGGGGAAAGAGGTGGGAAGTTCAAGTTTTGACTGGGTTTTATGCCTTATGTTCTCTTTGGGTACCAGATGAGTAGGCTGAGCAGTTGGTCTTTGCATGACTCTTATTTTGGGGAGACGATGAGCAGCAGAGGGCATGGGGGTGCAAAATTTTTATGCACTTGCTTTCCAGCTCTGGAGATGTGGACATAATGAGGCAACTTGCTGTCAGAAACTTACAGTCTTGTAGGTTTCCTTGGATTGAGGTTAGTGTGCAATTTGCAGTTTCTCCACACTTCTGGTGCACTACATGTTTGGCGTTTGTTACCATGACTGCTCTTTTCAGTTTAGTTTCCACGTGGTTTCTAAAAGCACACGTGTATAATCCAGCCTGGTAGAACTTTGCTTACCAGGGGTGAGTCCTTGGTGTTCTTCATCTAGGGTAAGGCAGGCAGTATGACTGTTGTGCCTGAATTTATCCATGTTGGTAATGCTTTGTGGGAGCTACATGAGCCAGGTAACATTTTGAGAGTCATTTGATCTTGAACCTGCACAACTGACTAACAAGTGTGTTTGCTTTGGTACAGGGGAATGCAGTAACAAAGAATGTCCATTCTTGCACATTGACCCGGAGTCTAAGATCAAAGACTGTCCCTGGTATGACAGAGGCTTCTGTAAACATGGTATGTCACACAGTTGCTGCTTCTGTGGCTATAACTCAAGGGTAGGGTGTTGCTGCTCTTTCTTTGGGTGATCTACTTTTGTGCTTGCTACTACTGAGTGCTGGGGTACATATGCATGGCACGTGAACTGCTGAGCTTTGTGTTGCAGGTCCCCTCTGCAGACACCGGCATACTCGAAGAGTCATTTGTGTGAATTACCTGGTAGGATTCTGTCCAGAGGGGCCTAGCTGTAAATTCATGCAGTGAGTATACTTCCAGGCTTGTCCTGTCATCTTGTGTTTCTCTTTATAATCAGGTCTATGTCAAACAAGGGTGCTCCAATGCTTCCCGGTGGCTTTGGAGTCTTGGACAATGTTTAGTTTCTTGTAATGATCTAATGATATAGGGCAGGCACTCTTCAGGGAGTTACCCTGAAGACTTCAGAGTGGAGATCAGATCCCATCAGTGCAGTGGGATCACTTGGGTTTATCAGACAATCATAGAATAGTTTGGGTTGGAAGAGACCTTAAAGCTCATCCAGCTCCAACCCCCTGCCACGGGCAGGGACACCTCACACTAGAGCAGGTTGCTCCGAGCCCCATCCAACCTGGCCTTGAACACTGCCAGGGATGGGGCAGCCACAGCTTCCCTGGGCACCCTGTGCCAGCGCCTGAGCACCCTCACAGGGAAGAACTGCCTAAGAGCTCATCTAAATCTTCTATTCAGGAAGACTTCCCAGATAGAGTGATGTATTACATCCCAGATTCTCATTTTCCTATAAATAATTGCTGAAGCATGAGAATGCAAGGACAAGCAGAGAGGGGGAAAGTTTGTTTTGTGTGAGCTGAATTGACTTGGCTGAATGGTTGGTTGGTTGGTTTGAGTTAATTGAGCTGGTGGTAAAATGTTGGCCTATGATTAAAGAACCAAATTTCCTGTTTCCCTGTAACCCAGCCCTCGGTTTGAACTGCCAATGGGAACCACAGAGCAACCACCACTGCCTCAACCGGCACAAGCACAGCAAAAGGTACACAATTCCCCCACCTGCAAAGCATTGCCTACAGTGCTCTGAAAGAGTGTCTGATGGTCAAAAGTAGACAACTGGGCTCTTGCTGGAAAGTCTTTATTGGATAAATACTCACTAAATGAGGGAAAACCTTATCTATTTTACAACAGGATATGATACTCTTTTGTGTTTAAGAACTTGGAGAACAAGTCCTAGTCAATTACAAAGCACTGTTCTCCTTCCAGCCTTCTCATGTCCACCATCTGATCACAACAGACTTGCTGCTGCCTTCATCCTAGTACTGTGGGGCTTTGCTTTGTTTTATTTCTCCCCATGCCTTGGTTAAATTTGGTTATTGGTACTGTCCTCCAGCTCAAAAGCCAACAGTAGCAGTTCTGTTACTTGGGGGTACTGCCTTTAAGAGAGAGTACAATGCAAGAATTAAGCAGTGAACAACATTGAGTGCTGTTAGAATGAGGAAAACCCTACCATTGCTTCAACTTTACGTGGAGATGTAGTCACAGAGCACTCCCACATGACAACAGAAGCACCTCATCCGTGGTTGTGCAGCAATCTGCTAGATTTCATAATCTGTGTGATACCTGTCAGTGATGACAAGGGATATTTTAGCAGCCTAAACCTACTTCCTAAATCTGCTTTCCAGAGAAAACCAGAATGGCTGGGCTTTGTAAGCCTCAGTGCTCCATTTCTTCTCTGTGCTACTCCAGGTGGCAGAGCACCCACGCACAGATTTGGAGGAAAATTGATCATTTGATGTACGGGGTGCTCTTTTCCCTTCTAACAAAGTAACAGCCATAAAGTTCTTTATCCTTGATGCACTTAACGACTCAGAACTTTTCTCCTGACCAACAGAGGACACCCCAAGTCATCGGAGTCATGCAGTCTCAAAATAACAATGCTGGGAACAGAGGACCCCGGCCGTTGGAGCAGGTCACCTGCTACAAGGTGGGTTAGAGGGGAGGGAAAGCAGAGGGTGCTGGATGTAGGAAGTAATAGAGTGCATGTCCCAGCACCCTGTCCAGCTCAATGTTAACACAATCCAGTGTGGGGGAATCAACCACTTCCCTGGGAGATCATTCCAGTGGCTGGTTGTTCTCATTGGGAATTGTTTTCCTCTTGCTTCTAGTTATAATCTCCCCAGCAGTAACTTGTGCCCGCTGCCCCTCTTCCTTTCCATATGGCTCCTTGTAAAAAGGGAGTCTCGGACTTCTTTGTAGCCATGCTTTAATACTGGAACATGGTGACAAGGTCTTTCCTGAGCTGCCTTTTCTCTAGGCTGAACAAGCCCAGCTCTCTCAGCCTTTCCTTACGTGGCTTTCCACTCCTTGGAACTTTGTGGCCCTTCTCTGGACTCTCTCTAGCCTGTCCACATCTTTCTTGCATATTGGGGACCAAACCTGAACCCAGTGTTCCAGGTGTGGCCTAATGTATATCTAGAGTGGGATGATGACTTCTCTGTTGGTGTTTGTGATGCCCTAATTCAGGATAGCTGATTGGGAGCATCCCACAGATCTTCAATATAGTGCCTATTAGGTGGAATAGTCTTGGAATCTTCTTGTGTGTTAGAACTCTGCACTGCCCATAGTGGTATGCTGAGAGCTCTCTTCTGTAGTACAATAACATGGCATCATGTTGCTCCCAGCACAGAAGCAGCTTTTGCTCCAAGGAATGGAAACAGCTCATAAATCATGTCCCTTGTGACTCTATGGTTCACTCCCCCTGCAAAATGCTGCATCTTCCCTACACAGCATCTGAACAGATGCTGCTGATAAAGGCAGCCAGAGGAAACGAGCTGTAACTATGTAATAATTGCTCTCTCTTTCTCTTTTAGTGCGGTGAAAAAGGTCATTATGCCAACAGATGCACCAAAGGACATCTGGCCTTTCTCAGTGGACAGTGAAAGAGCAGAACGAAGAGTGCAAGGGAGTTATTAACACTGAGGAAAGGTTTCTGCCTAGCACTATGTCTTGAACTATTAATCAGGGGTTTTTTTAATGCCATTACTGAAAGAACTGGGCAGAGGCTGGCTGCTGCTAAGCAACATTTTTGTAACTGTCCACAACTTTTTTGTTTTACGTTTTAACCTTTTTAAAATAGATTTTGGCCTCTGCCTCTCTTCACTGAGCCCTGCTGAAAGGTGGATCTAAAAGCCAATAGATATGCAAACTCCTCACTGGTGCAGCACTCTACCTTCATGCGTCTTCTGCCAGTGTTTCTTTAAAGTGTTTTCCTTCTGCCGCTTCTCTTTGGGGAACCTATGGGAGCAGGCAGACTGGGAAAATTCATACTTGAAATGCTTTCCCTTCAGTGAGGAAGCAGGGATTCTGCTCTCCTGTAGCTCTTAAAAAGCAAAGTCATGTTCCCAGGTCCAGCCTGTCCTAGTTGGTAAGCTTGTCCTGGTGGCTCACTTAAGGCTTCGCATATGTGAGGCTGTAAAACTCTCATCCACTTGCTTTGTTTCTGTGCTTCTTGCTATACTGAAGGTTAGAAATTCATCTTCTGGGTGAGAACTAATCAAGGGGAGAATAAATTGGCATCTCTGTGCTTAGCCAAACAGTGAGGAGCAATGATTATAGGAAAGCCATGCCTGTGCTCGTGTTCCATTTGCAAACAGCAAAGGGAAATGAACACAGCTTGAAGAATAGAAGAGCCTTGTCTCAGCCCCCCCGACGTCCAGCTCACACTGAGCAGGTATTTCCATAGCCTAGAGAAGACTGAGAAGTGAAGAGATTTATTGTTATGGAACACTGCTTTTAAAAGTGGTAGAGTGTTCTGAGAGCAATTTTTGTAGCCAAACTCCTTTCATTTTGTGAGAAGATTATTTCCAAAGGGCCAATGATAACATGTCAATTAAAAACAAGACAAAAAAGGTACCAACAATGTGAGCCTTATTGATTCTGAGCCTTCTCCTTTGCTGCCTTTTTACTTTTTTTTATTGAAATGTACTGATGGAAAAAGCTGGGTGTGAATTTCTTTTCTTGTGAGAACAAGGCAATATGCCTAGATGAAGCGAGCAGAGCTTGTGTTGAATAACTGCTGTTATTTCACTGTGGAGAGTTAGTCAAAACAGATGTTCCATGACAGACCATTGCATACTTCTTGTAAGACATCGTGCCTGCAGAGGCTGAACAGTGGTTGAACTATGTGTTACCAGTGTGTAACTGGACATATGGAAAAGGAGCAAAACACTTTGGTACCTGGTTACTTTCCCCATCTAGTTGAGTTTATGGTCTTTCCTATCTGAACAGATGTTTCCCAAACCTGAAACCCTTCCTGTTACCACCATAGCTCTTGAGACTGTTCACATCCCTCAAGAAGTGGTTTTCTCTCCTTCCTGTTCAGAAAGCAAACTGCAGGTTGCACCTGCAGCTACAAGCATCAGCAGGTAGTGTTGTGGCAGGATGTGCTTGCTGAGTAGGACCAAACCCTCAGATGCTCCTTTAAACTGCACTTATGAACATTGTGTCTCTTGTTAAAACTTCCCAGCACTGCCTTGAAGTCAAGCAGGAAGGTTTTCCTTTTAACGTAAGCTTACACACATTCAGAAGAGCCCTCCAGCTTCTTTTAGCAATGAAAACAAGGTTTTAATAGAAATACCAGGTTATCAGAGGCAAGAAGCATTAGAATCCCAGTGACAGAATGGGAGTTGCAGGCCTCTTTAAAGATAAACCATCTGGAAACTGCCCAAATACCTGCAGTCCCCAGCCTGACTAAGGATCAGAACCACACAGGGCCACACCACCAGGCCAACTAAAGCTCAGATATTGTTTCAAATCAAAATACATCCTTTCAGCTACTTGTCCAGCCTGTACCCAGTGGCCATTAAGAAGTAATCCAATGCTCTTCACTTTTATCCAACAGTTAAACAGGGATTAAGTTTTATGGTTTCCCCAGTTCCTAATGCAGCCTAAGCAGCAAATGCTTTCCCAATCCTTAGGCTTTAGGGTTGAAACTGAGAAGCCAAAACTCACTTGCACAGTACAACAAACAAGTCAGTTACGAGACTGTCACCTCAGTACACATAAAGTGTCTGCACTTTATTATTGGTCATAAAAGTACAGATGTTAGTATGACTAGTTCTGATGTCTTTTGTCAGGGTAACTGTTCAGTAGCCAGGTCTGTTCCAGAGCTGTACCTTCACTTCCTGAAAGCCACACTTCAGTGGTACTTCCTGCGGCGCTCATGCTCTGCAGCATTCAAAACAAAGCAAGTTAGTTTTACTGAAGTCACCAGAAATACACACCACACCTGAAATTACAGCCAAGAAAGCACTCTAAGGACAAATCTGAGCATGCAATTTCGAAGTACCATCAGGTCAGACAGGCAACAAGAGCTGTATCACCCAGAAAGCACTGGCCATCTGATAAGTAAGTAAATATTCAAGTGTTTTGTGGCTAAATGAAGCCTGCTTGCTCACAGGCTGGGATTCAAGCAGCAGTGGTGTGCACAGTCATCCATAGCAGCAGCACATTGTTTTTATTGCCCCAAGCAATCTCCCAAGCCTCACTACACCCATACAGCCACATGGCTTTTACTTACTCAAGTGGCTGTAGCTCCAGATGTAGCTGATAACAACATAACCAGCGAGCACCATGGAGACACCACCCAGGCCCCCTTTTTTCACATCAATGTATTTATTGTAGTATCTGTTGTAACCTGTGGAGGAAGGATGTTGTCAGAGGAGTTACACACTGGTCTGTGTCTGAAAACAGCCTGGTTTCACACAGCTTGGGTAAATGGCTTCTAAGGAACATTTGAGGGTCTTAGAAGTGCCTGAGAAGGCAATCAGTGTGTTAGCCAGGCCAGGTGAACACAAGTTGTTATCAAAAAGGAAAGGAAAAAAGCCATTTATCATTTTCCCCTGAATGTTAATTATTGTGACTTCCAGGAGCTCAAGCTGCTTGGAATTACTGAATTCTTTCATACTAGTACATATATATATTACGTAGACACCTACATTTGTGATTTTAACTCTACTTACATTTGATATTTAGTGTTTAAATGGGTTCAAACTTAAACAGGAGCAGTTCAGGTTAGATATAAAGAAGTTCTTTACTGTAAGGGTGATGAGGCACTGGAATGTGTTTCCCAAGGAAGCTGTGAATGCTCCATCCCTGGTGGTGTCCAAGGCCAGGTTGAACAGAGCCTTGGGTGGCATGGTCTAAGGTGAGGGGCATTGGAAGTGGATGGTCCTTTCCAACCCTGACTTCTATGATTCCAAACCTACCTGAATGCCATAGCATACAATCCACATAGCATAGATACAATCTGCAGCAAAGGACATGGGTCAAAACTTACACACGGAATACCAAAAAGAAGCCTTTGGTGGATAAAGCCCAAGCAAGACACAAATCTACCTATGGAAAACCACGATGCTACAGAAGACGCTGTTCTGAGAAAACAAAAATCATCTCGAATCAGCCCCATAGTACGAGATCACCCTCCACATCCAGCACCCAGCGATGCGTATGCACCGATGGGCCTTAGCTCCGGCAGGAGAAGCGATCCGCACCCCTCACTGTCCCCGCGGGGGTGCGGAGCAGGACAGATCCTCTCAGCTCCCCCTCACCTCTTCGTATGGCCCCCAAGATGCCGCCGGGGGTGAAGTCCCTCATGGCTACCCAGGTGGGGAGCTGACCCAGCTTCACGTCCAGCAGCTTCATGTCCTTGAGGAGAACTGCGGCACATAAAGAGACAGACATACCCGGTCAGAAGGGACGGGAGGGAGGCAGCCGCGGTCACCTTGCGGCCCCGCCGCACTCACCCGGCGGCTGCGCCATCTTGCCGCTGTGAGGGGAAGCTCCGCGCTGAGGCTGACGGGAGGAAGGTCGAGCGGAACCCGGATGTTGGGGCCTGTGGAGAAGGGCTGGCGCCATGTTGGGGGGGGGGTCCGGCCTCCCCTCGTACCTTCTGTCGCCCCGCTCAGGACGGGCACCCTGAGGAGGTGATGGCAGCGGTGGGGTCGGTTTGTTCCGTTCAATCTCCTCGCCGCTGGGCCGGTTGCTCAATGGGGGCGGCACGTGCTGCTTCCATCAGTGGGCATGTGGGGTCCTGCCAGCATGGCGGCCTGTCACTGCACTGGGGTCTCCATGAGGGTTTTCCTGCCCTGCCTGGTCTCCTCAGAGGCAACAGCAGTTATAGCGTGATGGAATGGGTTGGGTTGGAAGGGACCTTAAAGCTCATCCAGTTTTAACCCTCTGCTATGGGCAGAGACATCTCCCACTAGAGCAGGCTGCTCCAAGGCCCTGTGTCCAGCCTGGGCCTTGAGCACTGCCAGGGATGGGGCAGCCACAGCTTCTCTGGGCACCCTGTGCCAGTGCCTCAGCACCCTCACAGCAAAGAGCTTCTTCCTTACACCTTGTGCAGAGTGTACTCTGATGGTAGAAGGTGCCAGCATCCCTGCTGAGTGTCGGGTGTTAGCACTGCAGCTTGTGAGGAAACAGAAAACCCCATCGTTTCTTCATCAGCATCATCACAAGACTTCATCGTCAGGTTTTGGGGGGCTGCTGGTGTCCCACAAATGGTCTCCAGTTCTGAACAAGTTGCAACTCTTAGCCCTGTAAATGTGCATCCGTAGATGGAATATACTGCAACATGCATTTAGATTTGCTGTCATGTTTCAATGTAAGAGGTGAGGGCTTCTCAAACCTCTTTCAGGGATCACCCATCTCTCCTAGGTGAGAGAATTGGAACGTTCAGCTGTATTTTTCATAGGGTTACGTGGCAGATGAATAATTTACCCTGTGCTTTTTCATTGCCCACTCAGGACTTTTCCGTATGGGAATATGTTGCCTTTTACGACAGCCCTTCAGGAAGCATGTCAAAGGCATCAGCAATACGATGGAAATAAACCCGTATAACATTAGTGGTGGAAGAGGTAATGTTCAGATAAAGGTAACTTTTGCCTCCCTGCAATAGGAGAGAGCCACCCGGAGTTATTTCATATTCCCAAGTGTCTTCCTGTGGGATTTAGGGTACACAGATCCCACATAGAGCAGCGTTGGTGGTGGGACGGAGATGAGGACTCCAGCAGGTGTCACTCGCATGCAGCGGAAGGGAGCCGCAGGAGGGATGCTCTCCATGAGCCTGACCTCTACAGGTTGTACATGGTATCATCCAGGTTCCCAGCTGCGTCAGGGCTTGTTTGTTGTGCTGGACCCCGAAAGCGAAGTAATGCAGCAGTGAATGGGGAGCAGGCATCCACCGCTGCTGTTGACAGCGCAGCCAGGACCCCATAGTGCCTGGATATTAAATCCCCATCTCACATAGGGCTGTTGGGACGGGTCAGAGATGATGAAAACTAAATCAAGGATGCTGAACACAGCTCACAGAGCTCCTACATAAACTCATCTTTGCAGCTTTAGCTTCCCTTAGGTCATGAAGTCTTATTCCACATTCATTCCTCCTGTCACTGCAGTATTCCTGCCATTAGGGTTTGTGTTACCTGGTATTACATGAGTTGAGGTACTCTGTAACACGTCTTACTCAGAGGCTGGTCTTTTTCACCTGCTTGTTATGGAAATTCATTTATTTACACGGAATAGTGCTCTCCCATAGCATAACATTAAAAATAAAAGCAGAAGGAATAGATTACTGCCTGTTCTTTTTTTTCTTTTCCTTATTATTAGAAAGTAGGATTAGGGAAGAACGGTGTGCCTGATCCCTTGAAGAAAGGGTTCCAAATTTAGTCCCTGTTACATGAGTTAAAAATACCCTTATTAAAAATTTATTCTTTATTATTTCACTTTACAGGTAACTGTCAACTTATTGCCAAGTGTCCCCTGATGAACTGCTATGTGACCTTTTTATACTCCTTGCATAAAAGCATGCTTCAGACTTGCTTCCCTCGTTCTTGCAAGGCAACCTATTGTTTTAAATGGGATCACTCATGCAAGGCAGATTAATTCACCTGCAGGAAGAAAGCCAGTGGTGGGTGCCTCATTTTCAGGAGTTCCCTGCAGAGCAGAATAGCACATCAAGTTCCTCAGAGTGCTTATACCAAGCTCCGGAGACATTTGCTTTGTTAGGGCAGGAATGGAAGTCAGTAACAAGGGAACATCTTCCATGCAAGCAGAGACAGCACTGACCCAACCCTTGGCCTTGTTTTGCTCTGGTAGAGTAAGAGAGGAATAGTGCTGTTGTCTTTGTGCCATTTTAATCCTGCACCAAGCAGGAAGAGTTAATGGTTTGGATGGGTGGAGGTTTTGCAGCACACGTTTCCTCCCTTTGACCTGTGCTACTGGCCAAAATGCAGGGTCTTGTTGGTTGATCCAGATGGGAGGAGGAGGACTGATGAAGAAAGGCATTTCTGGTGTATTTCTGTTTGCTTACAAGAAAGCTCAGAGCCCTTCTTTTCTGAACATGGAAAAAATCACGCAAATGAGAGCCAGTTTCCTTATAACTCCAGACCTGCTCCAGGCAGCAGTGTGACCCCGAATCCCTCTGTTTTCTTGTATTCACTCCAGGTTTTATATCAATGATTGTTTGGGCTCTTTGAAGTTTCTGTTCCCTGCCTGTTTCAATGTGCTGTCTTTCTGTCTCCTCCTCCACCTGAACTGTATTGCTCAGCCACACGTAACCTTCTTTCCTTTTAATATCCTACCCAAAACTGTCCTCCCAGAGCCTTCAGGTACTTGAGCAATTTTGCATTGTGGGTGAAAATAGACTTAATGACTCCTTTAGCTACCCTAAATAAAGGCATGCAGCTCAACCTACTGATTGCAAGAAGGTTTAACCCAACCTATAAAACTAAAAGCTTAATGGAGTGTTGCCCTGAGGTTTTCAGCTTACTGAAGACCCCTCTAGAAAATGCTGTGAAGTTTATAAGTAATGGCATAGAAATAATAGGGACGACGTCAGTCAGAAACCCAGAGTGTTTGCAATAGACGTCAATGGGTACGAAAGAGGTTTCCTTTTTCCGGTAGCAGCTGTAACACATGACATTGGAGCTTTCAATCCACAGTTGTGGCCTGAAAAGTTAAGTAACACTTCATTAAAGTTGCTGAAAAGGAGAGGTAAAGGAGAAGAACAAAGCGTAGCACAACATCTCTCGGACTGTAAGGAGGCTGGGATCATCTCTTCTGTTCTGTGTGCTGCCCTTTGGAAACTCAGGGTCTCACCTGGGCCTGGTGGTCAGTGATAACACAATAATCATAGAACACTAGGTGGGAAGGGACCTCAAGGATCATGTGGTCCAACCTTTCTTGGCAAAGCATGATCTAGACTAGATGTCTCAGCACCCTGTCCAGCTGAATCTTAGCAGAATCCAGTGTTGGGGAATCCACCACTTCCTGGGGAGATTATCTCAGTCGCTGATTGTTCTTGTTGGGAAATGTTTTCCTCTTGACTCCAATCAGAACCTCCCCAGCGGTAACTTGTGCCCATTGCCCCACATCTTTTCCATGTGATTCCTTGTAAAAAGGAGCCTCTGTCTTTGAATATTACTATAATATGTTCATTGCAGTATGTTGATAAGGTCTCCCCTGAGCCTTCTTTTCACTAGGCTGAACAAGCCCAGCTCTGTCAGCCTTTCCTTGTGTGGCTTCCCAGTCCTTGGATAATCTTTGTGGCCCCTCTCTGGCCCTCTCCACTCTGCCCACATCCTTTTTGCATAGTAGGGACCAAAACTGAGCCAAGTATTCCAGGTATGGCCTGACAAGTTCCAGGTAGAGTGGGATGATGCCTTCTCTGTCTCTGCTGGTGATGCTTGTGTTGGTGGAACATAGCATCCTGTTGCCTTTCTTTGCTGCAGTTGCGCACTGTTCACTCCTATTGAGCTTAATATGCAGACACAGTGCCTACAGGCATGTAAAGCAGCACAGAGTGGCCTTCAGGAAGGTCAAGAGATGAGGATTTACCCACCTGATCCTGCACTGATGACAAAGCACTCAGTGCTTTTAATAAGGGATCAAACCTTCATGAGTGGATAGATAGCTTCTGAAACACAGCTTGGCACAGGATTCTTCTTGGCTCCTAAACACTTATTTCAATCTGATGTCTTCCAACCAGCATAAGCTGAGTGGCTGCAGCCATCAAGGAGAAAGAGAAATCATGGACTGCCAGCACTGCCAGAAGCTCAATGGTGAGATGCAGGTTTCATCAACCAGTCATTTGAAGAAAAGTCCTGGTTCCAGGTACCTTGATCCAGTTACTGCTTGCTTGTTTGAGCAGTTGGATGTGGTGAGAGCAGGACAGCTACTCAGCAAAGGTCTCTACCTCATTCATTTAACATTGTTCTTGCGATAGAAGCCAGATTCCTGAGTTGAACAAGATGAGAAAGAGGGATGGAATTTGAATCTCTTCCATGGCCTTAGGAAGATGGTGATCTGCCTTGTGTAGATAATAACACCTCAGGACTGACCCAGCAAAAGCAATAGAGAGAATTAACCTATGATTGGAAGCAAATTGCTTGCTCTGTGTTATTACTGAGCCATTTTCCTTAGTCAACCTCAAAACGCTTCACAAAGCAGATCACTTCCCAGTGATTAATACTTTAGCATGTACATAGTTTTCTCCTTCACAGCGCTTCAGTGTTGATGCATCTTCACGCTCCTCTGAGAATGTATGTAAGGGAATGTTATGATTATCTTTTCAAGGGGACAAATTTGAACCCTTGTTTAGGACTTGGAAAGAGAAAATCCTTTTTCCTCCTTTGGTCCCATCTTGCTGCCCTTTGCTTGTGTGCAGCATCAGTTGCAAAAGTCCCTTATTGTGTAGGTCTTTGATCAGCCTGCTGGTTAGCTAAATATATACCTGTGGGGAGGTAATTACATGCTATCAGTAGTAAAGTGTACTAAAATAATTCATGTTAATTAAAACACTTGCAAACCCAAATCAGGAATTTTCACTAAGATAAACCTGCTGCAGCAACAGCTGTACCTGACGCTGCTGCTTCCTATAGACAAACGCGGAAATAAAACCAGGGACCAGTAAAAATCACTTTCTTTATGCTAGAAAGAGGGAAAACATGCACCCATTGGGAGAGCCATGGTGGTATCAATTCAAAAGGGCAGGTCTGGATGCACCTTCCATCTGTGCAAGCAGATCTGCCTTCATGAGCATGGAGAAGATTGGTGTGATGAATGTATCACCTTGTTAGAATCATAGAATAGTTTGGGTTGGAAAGGACCTTGAGATCCTCTAGTTCCAACCCCCCGCCATGGGCAGGGACACCTCACACTAAACCATGTCACCCAAAGCTCTGTCCAACCCGGCCTTGAACGCTGCCAGCGATGGAGCATTCACAACTTCCTTGGGTAACCCATTCCAGTGCCTCACCACCCTTACAGGAAAGAATTTCTTCCTCACATCCAATCTAAACTTCCCCTGT
>JASSUY010032103.1:15277-77231 GCA_032466535.1 Forpus xanthops
GGCCCCCTTCAGATACTGGAAGGCTGCTCTGAGGTCTCCACACAGCCTTCTCTTCTCCAGGCTGAACAGCCCCAACTTTCTCATCCTATCTTCTTCATACAGGAGGTGCTCCAGTCCCCTGATCATCCTTGTGGCCTCCTCTGGATTTGTTCCAACAGCTCCATGTCTTTTTTATGTTGAGGACCCCAGAACTGCCCACAATACTCCAGGTGAGGTCTCACAAGAGCAGAATAGAGGGACAGGATCACCTCCCTCGACTTGCTGGTCACGCTCCTTTTGATGCAGCCCAGGATGTGGTTGGCTTTCTGGGCTGTGAGTGCACACTGCTGGCTTATGTTAATTTTCTCATTGACCAGCCAGTCATTGTTACCATCTTTGAATCCCCTGTCAGGTCCTTCAACACAATCAGTATCACAGAATAGTTTGTGTTGGAAGGGACCTTAAAGCTCATCCAGTTCCAAACCCCTGCTGCTGGCAGGGATACCTTCCACTAGAGCAAGTTACTCCAAGCCCTCTCCAACCTGGCCTTGAACTCTGCCAGGGACGGGGCAGCCACAGCTTCTCTGGGCAACTTGTGCCAGTGCCTCAGCACCCTCACAGGGAAGAATGTCTTTATATTTAATCTCAGTCTCCTCTCTGACAGTTTAAACCCATTCCCCCTTGTTCTGTCACTACATGTCATCGTAAAAAGTCCTTCTCCATCTTTCTTGTTGGCCTATTCAGGCACTGGAAAATGCTCTAAGGTCTCTACAGAGAAAAGAAGTAAAAATTCCTGTACTTTTCCTCTCTTCCCACGTTTACATCTGTTGAAAATAATCAGTACTTTCACAGCCTTGTGTGGATATTGTCTGTCTGACCTTCCCAGATGAAGAAGCTGATGGATATTCTCCTTTTGTACCTTGTATCTTGGAAGAAGCTCAGTCGCTGACGTTGAGTCTGACGTGACCAGGGCACCGGTGGATTTGGGATGTTATCACTTCCACAGTCCTGTGGCACCCATCAATGTCACTTCCTGCAGATCTCAGAGCACCACCAGTCTCCAGTTCCACTCAGTGCATCTCCCCACTGAGCACTTCTGGGAAGGCTGGTATTCCAGGGTTTCTTTTTCTTCCTAATGGCTGCAGTGGCTTAACCTGTGACAGCAAGAAGATACTAGATGGAAAGAAGTGCTTAGTATCCAAGAAACACCGTTGTTTCCTTTAAACCTCATTCTCTTCTTTATACCAGCAGGTGAGCTAAGCATCTTGGAAGCCACAAAAGAATCAGCCACAAAAGAATCAGGAGATCTCTGGAGCTGCAATGGGAAAGCCACAGCTCAGGTCCCATCAGTGAATTGCCTCTATGTATGTAGTATGAACTGGCCGTCCAGTTTGGTATTTGCACATCCAGAGTTAGACCATGCCTCCTTCTCCAATCCATAGATGTAGTCACCGTTGAAGGATTCATGGCTGTGTGTGATTAGTGGGTGAGTTGGTAAGATGCCTGCTCCTCCATCTGTTCTCCCTCCTCTTAGTGCTTCTCTGTGGTGCAGCATGGGTGCATGTGTGTTTGTCTGCATCATTCTCTCCCTACATATATCTCTGTGGGTTTTGTTGTCATACTTCACTTACAAATAGTGATGCTTTGCACTCCCTCCCCACCTTGCACCACATGAAACTCTAGTTTCTTGCAAGGTAGTGAAAGCAGCACAACACGTGTTTCATCAGAGGCTATGTTATCCTATATGCTTGGCAAGAACTGAGCTTAAAGCCAGGATGAGAAAGAGATTCCTCTCTAAAGTCCAGTGGGATTTCAGCCATGCCACTCTGACATTCCAACAGGGCACACGTGGGCACCCCCTTTCCTTCTGCTGCCGTACAGCACGAAGTGGGAAGGACCACAGGGGACTGGGAGAGCAGAGCCAAGCTGCAGCAGGAAGCATTCAGATGTATTTCATTTCAGGGTGACCTTTAACAGGTGTGGATTTACTGATGGGGAGGGGAGAGGGAAGTAAGCAAGGGATTAAGGGGACTTTACTCTCCCTCCACTTTAAGCACCAGCTTGCACAGCACTCTGGTACTGTGAGAGGCAATTTGTGGCTGTATGGTTTTATATCTTCTGTCTCTCTTGGTCCTGGGAGTTTCTACCCCTCGTGTGTAGCACTGCTGACTTTCAATAGATAGCACACTGTAATGTTAGGTGCCCCCGATTTAAACCTGGGAAGGGGGAGAAAAATCACCCTCTTATATGCAAGAATTGGGATTTAACCTATAGTGGAAGTGCACAGTTCAGGCAAACTCAAGGTATTGGTACATTCCCTGAGTGACTTTGCCTGGAGTCACTTCTTGTCCTAGTGCTGCTCCATGCTGCTGAACAGCTGCTTTCCTCTCCCCCGGTGCCTGCTGCAGTTCAATGATGGATTAAGGCGACTCTCCATTTTCCTCATCCCTCTCCAAGGGGAGTTGTAAAGTTTAATTAATTACATTTTGTAAAACACGATGGGCTCCTTGGATGATAAATGCTACACAAATGTAGAGTATTTTTTAATGAGTGCTGTGTGACGGCTGCTGCAAAGTGCTTGTTTCATCAAACTGATCTGAGCTGCAAAAGCTCCTCACCCTGCTGCTATCAGGCAGCGCTCTGTCTTTCATGGGCTATTTAATTTGAGGGTCCCAAGGCAGTTTTGGAAACTTTAGCAAAATAAAAGGCAAGGAATATATGTGTATATCTGTATTTGGTATAACTTTTCCTTCATATATGCAGTTATACATACATAAGATTATGCAACAATACCACCTATCAGTAGTGAAGGGACAGATCATCTGGCAGTGTGGCTAGATGTCATGGCTCTGTGGCAGAGGGATGTAAACCTGCTCTATTTCCACCTGACACTAGAGTTGTGACATGGTGGCACCATATAGTTTGTATTTTACAAGTCTCCAACAGCTGTGGGTATGTAAAATCAGCCTCTGCAGCTTCTCTGGTCCTCCCTCCTAAGCAGACAAGGTTAAAATGAAGCCTCTTGCCAGAACTAAGTGTGTCTTCCATATGGAAAATGACAGCCTGCTGTAATTGAAGGCAGAGTGCAATTCCTTTTGCTGGAATTTGGTCAAGTAATTTCTTAAGCTAAAAGACTTGCCTTGGGCTACTCAGTGGCTGGAACTTCAGCCTTCCTCCGGAAAGCTGCTTCTGCTGTTATCAGACTACTGAAGCGTCAGATCACTGCGGAAAGGAGGAGAGATATGACTTGAAGGAGCACTTAAAGTAGAGCCTGGAAGAAACAGTCTGTACATTTCCATC
The DNA here is from genome assembly GCA_032466535.1 of Forpus xanthops. Lineage (NCBI taxonomy): Eukaryota > Metazoa > Chordata > Aves > Psittaciformes > Psittacidae > Forpus > Forpus xanthops. The sequence continues at coordinate 18,557 of JASSUY010032103.1, forward strand.
CAGTGATGGTTCAGTCCTTTGGGATCCAAGGATGCTCTCAGCAGAGGCTGCTGGTGGTGTGGGATTGGAATGGTGGCATCAACCAGTCAAAACCTGCTTTGCATTACCCTTCCCTTTAAGCTGTTGCTTTAAATTCACCTCTTTTGGATCTTGTATAATCTCTGCTTCTTTTGGCAAGCTAGAGTTTTCCTAAAGGGGAGAAGAATGGCCTCTCTGCAAGACATTGGCTGTGCCAGGAAGGAAAAAGAAGACACAAGTAATGAGCTGTTGAACCCATAGTGAGATGAGAGGGATGAGTGAGACATTTTAGGGAATAACCAACCAATCATTCAATCTCACAAGCAATTTGTCTTTCCTCATTGCAAGACAACACCATAGTGGGAGAAATGTAGGGCCATTCTTCAGAAGATTTATTGCCCTGTAGCATCTGTGTGAGAAAACTCGTAAGTGCTGAGCAGAGCAGGAAATTGGAAGTAGATTGCACAACCTGCAATTTAACAAAGTTCTTGGATCTTCTGTGGAAAGAGAAGGCTGGAGTTTCAGAGCTGGCTCTGGTTTTGTCAGTCCTGGGAGAAGAACTGATGTTGGTTTGATTAGAGCTGATAGAGGCTTTATCATTTACTGGTCTAGATAGGAAGAGGATTCCAGAGTGCTGCTTTAACCACCACTGAGGAAAATACTGCCCAGTGCCGTGGTGGATCTAACTGTGCCTAACTTCAGTGATCCAAAAGCACTCTTGTGAGCTACTGGAGCTTACAGGACCTCTGATAAGAGATGGGTGCCTATGTTTCCTGCCTGTGAACATATCTCTTTACAGCCCTCTGTATGTACAGCATTTTCTCAGAAACCAGCCTCAGGGACAATTATACGTTAATAGCTACTTCTTTCAGAAGCAGCCAGCCCTGCTCCTGAGAAACAGCTATTTTCAGGCAGTCTTGTTCCTGAGGAACTGCTATTTTTAGTGAGTTCTATTTCTGAGGCCAAAAAAAAAAGAGAAGAAGAAGCCATTTCTGTATCCCTCCACCATGGCCCAGACCCACTGGCTGTGGTTGACTTGCATTCCGCAAGAAACATTTCCTCTTTACATCCCAGTAGCCTGAATAAAGTGCTTCTCCAGCCATCACAGAAAGCAACCATCTAAGCTGGGGCTAATTAATGCAGGGAGGGCTGGTGGGAGGCAAAGCCTTGCTCATGTACTATAGATTCCATTAGAACGAGGAGGGAGATGTGATAGGGTTCTCCTGGGACATGCAGGACTTCTAGATACCTAATTTGGAAGTCCGTTCTGGTATCCATTTTCAACGTCCCAAGAGTAATGATTAATCCTGTACTCCAGGTTTCTCTGAATCAGTTTGTAGCTGTAGTAAATACGGGCTGAACTTGATAACGTCATTGATGCTATGGGTAAATGACTTGAGGCAAGAGAAGCTCGGGTTTTGTGGCCATTAACTCACTGTGCACAGTTATCTGGCAGGGATTTCAAGCCAGGAATCTGCAGCTCAGATTAAGGAGGCTCTATCAGAGCTGAGGAATGTGGTGTTTTGCAATATAAGTAGTTAATATGCTGAAGGCCCCATAAACACACCCAGCAATGCTGTGTTCTCATTCCTGCAGCATCCCAACAGCATGGACCTGGAAATCTTCCATACGTTCTTGAAGCCATGGCCTTTCAAGGAGCATTTAGTAGATGTAACCACATGAAGATTCCAGTACACCCTTTTGTTATTCACTGATTTAATGCAAATACTGGTGTCCTGACACAAGGGTGAAGGTATTCTCATAGTGCTGAAGCTATATTTCAGCAGAGCTTGTACAGAGTTCATCTCAGGTGTATTATGATCTCTTCCCTACAGCTACTTCCTGTGACTGAAGTTAACAGGCTTGGATAACAGTGGCATCAGCAAAGAACATACACTGGAACCACGTCTTGGCAGGTTTGTTATATACCAGTATATAAAGTCTTTCCTTGGCAGGGTGTTGCTATTTGGATTCAACAGCATCAGCAGCTTTAGTCTTTGAACAGGGGCATGGCAGTATTGAAAAGAAGCCACTCATCTTTGCTCCAGCACCAATTGCTCAGGGGCTGCTCTCTAAAGACTCTGGCATGTGTGTGTGGTCTGAAGGTCGCTCTTTGTTGGAGAGAGGCTCTTCTTTTCTGAGGAGGGGAGGCTGTTAGCAGTTCAGCATTGTAAGCAGTTTCCCTTCACTCTATGCAGGCAATACTGATGAACTTGGTCTCCAAGTGAAGATTATGTATCTTCAGTTCCTGCATCCCACAGCAGGACCAAGCTGGCCCGTAGCCAGGCTGGGCCAGTTCCTCTCTCTGCAGAAGAGGAACTGAGTTGTGTTTGTCCTGCTAAAGCAGACACTCCCCTTGTCCCTCTTGTTTTAAAACATTCCTCCTATCCTCCCATCTCCAGGAAAAGTCATTATCTCTGAGCAGTTTCTTGAAACCCAAGTGCCTTTGTATTCTGGTCATAAGCAGAGCATTGTTCAAAGTGCGAGTGAGTCGTGACTGCTTTTATCACAACGAGAGCCCATTATTGGCACTCATCCCTTTTTACTGCTTCACTAGAGAAAGACAGGTGAAAAATGGGACAGAAATCTAGGAAATGAAGGGTAATTTACAGTTCACAAAGGAGCAGTAAAAATTAATTAACTGTCTGAGGATCTATTCTGACCCTGGCCATGGAGTTTGTGCCAGCTCTTTGCATAGCATAAGGTGTCTGTGCTGTGCTCAGCGACTGAGATCAGGCTTGTGTTGTGAAATTAAGGCTCTTTGCTGAGCTAGAAATCCTTTGGGGCATGCAAAATGTGTATGCACACCTAATTTGGTGTGCCAAAGAGGCATGATGGTGCATATAACTCCGGTCATTACATGCTCAACTGGCTACTTATGACGTTCACTATTAGTTGTCACAGTAACTGCTCATGTAAATTACGGATGCAGTTATCCACATAATTTAACACCGAGCTCCTTTGAAAATCCAGGCGTAATTCCTCCTCCTATTCCATGTCGGTGTCTATATGAATGAAACACGCTTTACAATTAGTTTATGGGCTAATTCCAAAAGGGGACAGAGCCCCGAAGGGACCAGAGAAGTGGCGGGACACTGGCCCAGCCTGGCTACGGGCCAGTTTGGTCCTGCTGTGGGATGCAGGAACTGAGCGACTCCAGCTTCTTGCCAATCATGTTGCCAGCCCTCCAGTCAAGCCTGAGATCCCCACCTGGAGAAAGAACTTCACAAATCAGAAATGTCCTAAATTGGATCCTTTTTTGGTGCATCATTTTCAAAACTGTAATTTCCATTTGAGAACTATTTGTCCTGATCCTGAGCGTCAGCTGAACTCATTTTTTTTTCACTGTAGTTTAATTTAGGCAGCAGATGCCATCAGAATGTTAATGCCTTCTTAATTCTCACCTACATGCTTTTATTCTTATTAATTTGTTATCTGGGGCTTTAATATTCTATTTTTTTCCTGCTTTGATCAGTTGAAATAATTTGATGGCAGCATTTCAACAGGGCTTGCAATGGGGAAGTGTGTAATGGTGCATCACCAATGTATGTTGCTGTGTATCCTGCAGCGTGCTCAGCTGTTCTGCTGTGCGAGCATGAATCATGTGATGGTTTTAGGTGATTATAGATGAGGCCTTACTTATCCCTGCTGTGAATAACTCGAGAGGGAACAAGCTTTAAGGACCATTTCCCTGGGTCAGGATTTTGCCCTCAGGGTTGGTGATCCAGGGGTGTGGAAGTGCAACTGAGCTTGCATTCAAAGTGCTCGGATAGCTGCCCAGCCACAGCAGATGTTTTCAGTGAGCACCCCTAAACCATGGATATGGGGAGGTGATGGAGATGTACTCACAGGATTCCCTGTCCTCCACTCAGGGGTGGTGATTCCTAAATGAGAGCCGTGGGGAGCAGGACAGGGACCTTTCCCAGCTGGAATGCGGTGCTGGAGGACATCACCTCCCAGCAGCAGGGTACAGCAGGAGTTCTTTGCAGAGAAGCAGGGATGGATGAGTTCATTGCTGCTCCCCAGTCGATACCAGATCCAAAGTGGAGTGTCTCTGTTGCCGGGATGCAGGGAAGCAGCAGGTTAGTAGTGAATGTTACACAGGAAAGGATGTTTCAAGCTGGCTAGAAGGAACAAAAATAAAGTTAAGGAATGGCAGAGAAATGAACAGTTTTACCAATTTAACCAAACCTCTTCTGCTTAAAGGAGGAGGAAGAAAACCCTCCGAAGACCCAGACAGTTTCTCAGTGTGGTTCAATCCCTTCTGGCAGCAGAGAGAGGGGACACCTTGACAAACTTCAGTGGACACTTTGATACAACTTCAACAAGCAAAGAAGCCCTTTTGCCTCATAGAGGATGGGAATGACCTGAATGCACCTATCAGGAGGTAAATACGTAGAGGCAGCAAGGAACTATTTGACCCTTTATGTTATGACAAAACCTTTTACTGTGCTGCTTCTCAAGCCCAGTTTCTAGCATGGGTTCCAGCATGTGCACACTTGATGCTCTAAATCAGGTTTACCTACCTGCAAGCTGTTCAGTTTGTCCTAGGAAATCTGAGAGCCTGAAAATATACCTCTTCCTAACACTTGTTCAATTTTAAGAGTCACTAATTCAGGAATAGGGGTGAGACTCTCTATCTGCTTGTTGTTTCTTATTTAGGGGGAAGAAATGAGTTTTGGGTTGTCCCCCAGACTTTCTGGGAAAAGCATAGGAGCAAGTTGAATTTTATCTCCCCAATACTATCTACAGATACCAGAGGGTCGAAGCAAACGTCTCTTTTCACTGGATGCTACCTACAGAATGAGAGGTGCAGAAAGTTGCAGAGTTCTGTGGTTGGCTTTCAATAAGATTGCAAAGGAGTTTTGGAAGGTGAGGTTTGTGTTCCAGGGAGCAATGGTCTGCATTTGCACTCCCAAACATGTCTGGGTCCCAATGCAGATGTGCCCTTTACAGACTATGATGAGTAACTGGCTAGTCTGTGTGGGGTTTTGCACAGGATCTGTGCTCCAAGCCAGGCAAACGCTAGCTAGTGCTTGGAAGTGTAGTTTGTGTTTCTTGGAGCACAGTGACTCCAGGCTGGAGCTTGCTTATGTCCAGGCAGCCTGAAGAGTGACTGAAAGGGACAAGTGACAGGCGTGTGGAAGAGAGTCTCTGCATTAAGACCAAGGACTGCACAAGGCAGGGACCTGGGTAATTGCTGCATCCAGTGGTTTGGTGGGAATTATCTGAGTAGAGTGAAACGGTGGCTTTCATTTGGGCAGATGTAGTCCATCTGATGATAGGATCAGGGATGGGACAGCATCCTCTGGAAAGCTGGGATTAAGATGCAAGAGCAATGCATGCAAATTAGGAATCAGATTGAGCGCATGAGAAGTACGATAGTCTTCTGGTAGTTTTGGTTTGCTTCCAGGTTTGGATTTGGAGTCCTTTATTTCTGGTGCATGAAGGCAGCACTGATGTGCTGTGCCTCAAAAGATGCTTCTGTCCCTGATGTCCGGATTCCAGCATGAGCTGGTGCAATGACACTTACACTCTCAGCACAAGCTGTACCTTCTCCCACTGTACTTCCCCCCACAGGAAAGTGGATCCTTCTCCAAACCAGCTTGGACAGAGATGCCAGGGGAAATTGTTTCAGAGGCTAGGTCTTTCCTGTCCATCACCCTTGAAACTCAGTCCCATTAAGAGATGATAGCTTTCTGGCTGATGTGAACTGCTGCATGACACGTCAGATATTGTGTGTAGGACTTGAAGAGGTCGATGAGAGTATCTGAATCATTCATTATCCAGTAGAAGGAAGTAAATGGCTGCTATTGTCCTTATCCTTTCAGAGGAGGATGCTCAAGCACAAAAAGGTTGAGAGACTTAGTGAAGGTCCCTAAAGGAGGAAGCATCAGAGCTCAGAAAGTGCTTAGTCCCATGCTCAGACAACTACTTCACTTGTTTCTCTCTGAACATCCTTACTAAGGCTTAGTGTTACTACAGATGCTCAGCTTGTGCTGTAGAATCACTGTAATGTCAATCTAGTCTTTTCTGCTGTTTTTTTGTTGTCCATGAATCAATCCCAGTTCACCAAACAGTTCCCATTGTATCTCCATAAGCTCTTTTGGTAGGTGTTCTGTGTGCTTGGTTGGTCACTTAGTTCACATGGGACTTTCTTATTCTGAGGAACAAGGCTTTTTGTAAAGACAAGGAAAACCTGAATGTTAGATTACAGCCAACATTCCCCGGGGCTGTGTGGAAGGATTCATTCTTTAGGCTCCTGAATGGCTTATTTGATTCTCAGCAGCTCTTGTTCACAAACAATGCTGTTGTTTGTGTCATTATTGCAACCAGACATCGCCTTGGGCAGCAGCAGCAGTGCAAGGTGCTGTACAAACACAGAGCAACTGGGTGGTCCTTGTCCTAAGGCAATGGTCAGATCGAGGTTTGCAGTGTGCTGCAGGTCAGGTCTCTATCCTTCCAGTTCTAGCGCAGTTGTGAGAAGTAAATAAGAGAAAGGTCAGAGTGGGAAGAAGGTCTTCTGCCTGAGATGTGTATCTGAGTTAATTACAGAATAGTGGCGAATAAATTCCTATAGATATGTATATACCAATAAATATGCATAAATGAGGGACTTGAAGAGACCTTCTGTCTATTTGAGAACAACTAGAATTCCTGCTAAATAAGATTCAGCAATTCCTGTGGCAATGAGGGTGGTCTTGGGTTTTAACCAGTAAGAGGCAGCCTCTGAATCCCTGGCTTTTTGCAGTATCTGTTTCTTTCTCTCTTTTCCTTTCTTTCTTTTCCCAGCCAAATACTCAGACATACCCAGAAAAGCCTGTTCTTTTCCCAGCTGGCTGCATATCTATGGAAAGAGTCTGTGGCCCTCTCCCATTTCAGGCCTGTTTGACCTTGCCTTTTAACCAGATGTTTCACTGGAGAACTTACACTGGGGAGAACCTGGGTTGCATTCAGCTGCTGGTGAACTCTCTGCCTCGGTCAAGCAGCTGTAAATAAAACCAGCCCAAGAAAAACAAGACCTTTTCTAAACTGAGTTGGCCAAGGACAGAACTGACTCCAGAGATGCAGATGGCTGTTAGCATATTGATGAGGCTGCAGAGGGAGGCTCATCTGCCATCCCTGATCTTCAATCTCGCCTTTCACTTAGCTGACGGATCGGTTTTGGGGGTGAATAACAACTATTGTTCCCCTGGTTCCCAGGAAGGTTTGGAGATCTGGGACACAGCCCTATTCCAACACTGCCCACGTCGCATCCTGTGTGCAGCTGTCCATGCCTTGAATGAGTTTCTGGCCAAGAGCACTTAGGCACTTGCAGGGCCTGAAAGTCTCAGAAGAAAGAATCACAAGAACGCCATTGCAAAGGGATTAGTCAGGGATGTGTTTTCTTTTGACATCTTCTCTCTGTTGAGATTATTCACCTGGCACTTGCAGTCAGGCTTTCTGCAGGAACAGTCTTGTCTTCAGCACTCAATCAGGGGAAGACATGAGCAATGTCTTCTGGGGTTAAAACTACAGTGGGAATTGTCAGAACGTTGTTCTTTGATTTGGGAAGTGGCCAGCTCTCAGCTGGGCTGTTCATTAGCTTTGATGTGTGTGTATCTCACTTGCAAGGTGGCATCTAAACCAGCATGCCCCCCCCCCATCCTGGAGTGACAAGATAGAGGATCTGAGGGCTATTGCTCCCAGTTCTTCCAGCTTGGTTTGGACCTGGGATTCAGATCTGAGAAGGCTTTTTTCATATGCGCTGTGGTTGCCCAGGTTAGAGAGCAGAGGAGCTGTGCAACCAGAAAGATTTGCCCCATGATCTCTGAATAGAATCAGTTCCTGAGCCATTCTCTGGTGAAAGGGTGTATTATGCTGTGCTGAGATGCCTGAGAGAGAGATTTCTTGGCACCCTGATCACTGCTGTATCAGGAAGGATAGAGGCCTGTAACTGAGCACCGTACACACAGAATCCTGTTGATATGCACATCAATGATTTCTCCTCTGCCAGGGTCAGGCTTGCCTGTCCTCAGACATCTGCTACCACTTAGAAGACATCCACCACTGTGTTGAGATGTTTATCTAATATTTAGTATTCCCTCAGAGGGAAATGTGCCATCTCCTGCTCCTGCTTGTATACTAGCTCCACTTTCTCCAGCCAAGTACCAGCTTGCTGTAGGAAATGATGAGGTGACCTGGCTACAACCCATGGCCAGTTTCTCTTCTCATCCATCCCCATAAATAATTTTTAATAACCAGAGTGCTCTTAATGCAGCAGTTCTAATGTGGGTGAGATCTGTTTAACCTAATCTGAGTATTAAAGCTGGTCACAGTGCTATCTGAGCACCTGTGACTTCCTCAGGCCAGCTAGAATTCAGGACTTCAGAGCCAATGGCTTTTCCTGTTCATGCTGTACTGGCACATCCCTCTTGGGGTGATTAATACCTTCCTGAGATGACATTAAGGTCAGTTGCACCAAGGTAAGGAAGAGATGATGGAACCATAGGGCAGATATTCCTTTCAGATTCCCAAAAGGAAAGGTTTTCAGACATTACAGACCTTGCCTGCAGCATCTCATAGAGAGACATTCTTCTTCTCTGGGGGTAGCATTGCTCAGCCAATTGGGCACAAGGAGAGAGCTGGAAAGAGGAAGGGATCCGATAATACTATTTCGCCCTCTGTGCTTAGGTCGACACTTCACTCTGTTTTAAACATCCGCTTTGTCGTTCCTGCTCTCCAGTATCCCACTATGGCCCCAGCAGGAGCTATTTTAATCCCTGATCATTCATCAGGAGGCCCCTTCCTGTTCCCTATGTGCTCCTGCATGCATGTATGTGCATCTCCACCAAGAAATCCCCTCGTGCTCACTGCTGTTGGAAAGGTCACCCAGGGATATTCACAAACAGCAGGTGTAAAATTAACAACTGGTGCAATTCCAATTATCTGGCAGGAAGGAAAACATTGGACAATAGGTAGAGCCAGGGTAAAGTTTCCAGCTGAAGGCTCGTTGCCTGATATAGGACAGCGGATCGGTGGGCTGGGAACTCTCCTAAGAATGTGAAACCGATAGGGTATTAGCAGCCCCTCCAACACAATTGTTTTCAGCTTGCTCAAAAGTATTTGGGGATGTTTCTGAGCAGGATGTGTGGGTGAGGAGGCATCTTCCAGCCAATCAGCCGGGTAGATTTCAGCCCTCCCCTTGAATTTCGAGCTTTTGTTTTCCCTAATGGAAGGGAAGGTGAATCCTCCATCATAAATGTAGGGATCTTAAAGCATTTTGGATGAGTTCCTGCAGTGCACTAACAAGTGGTGCTCTCAAGGATTATGGAAATTGTGGAGAGATGGCAAGATAGATGGGTGGATATGATCAATATGATTTATGACCCCTTATCATTATAGTTAATGGAACTGATTTTAGCTGCATGAAACAATGTGAGTATAACTCGAGAATGGCATCTTCATGGTATAAATTTTTTGGAGGCATGGTAGATCCACTAGGGTGGCTTGAGTTTATGAGCACAGAAGTAAGATTTACTGTGTAATTCAGGTGTGGATACGTTCCCAAGTAAAGTTGGCAGCACTGAACGTAGTGAAGACAATGCAGAATGGAAAAGGTTGTTGAGAAGTTTGGTTTAAACCATGGTGAGCTGTTCTGCAAGTGTTAGTGAGAGTGCTGCAGCTGTTCCCAGCATGGAGAAAGAGTTTGACCAGAGATTTTAACTCTCACCCAGCTTCTCCTCTGCTAAAGGTGAAACATTGAAGTCTTGCCTCTATGAAGTAAGATTAAATGTATGGGGATCACTATGCCTACAGCTACCTGTAGAACTTCTTTAGTAGAAGTAGACTTCTTTAATCTCCTGTGCCCTTCTCCTTCCCTATCCTCAAAGCTGTCATTTAGTGTACCATGATGCCAGGTATCCTTTGGCAAAATGCTACCACACCACAACCAGAACCCATAGACAGGCTCCTGTCCTCCTAACACAAGTTTCCATCCATCACAATACAATCAGTGCTGAAAAAGTGCTGTTGTGGGTCTCTGTGTAGGATTCCCATTGCTCTCGCTCAGCAGGGATCTCCCACATGGACTGTGCTGAGAAAAGGTGCCTGGGCTGAGAGGAGGTCTGATAACGCAGCGTAAGGCTCACATACAATGTCAACGACACTGCCATCTCCAGCGGGAGCAGGGGGAGGGCTGGAATTCTCCCATTCAATTGGGTGAACCTGACACCTTCTCGTTCTTGTGTCCTCGTGGCTCGGACACTTGACATTTCTAAACATTCTCAAGCAAGTTCACTGGAAAACTATCCCATGTCAGGAGCTGCTGATGTCAAGGCTAATAACAGTCCTGGGGTCAAATCTTTCTCATTCTGCAGGCAAGGACCTCAAGTTTTGGCTCCAAGTCAATAACAAGGTTTGTCACGTCAATGACGGCTTGTTATGAATTGCAGCGCAAGCGTTTCCCAAACAAAGTGTGTTCCATTGGTTTTCCATGCAGGAAAAGGTTAGCAGCTTCCAAAGGTGAGTTCCCTCTTCCTTTTGTGGAGCAAAACCATCGAGTTCAGAATAGGCAGCAGTACATTGCCTTAGAGCAAGAGATAGGGACACTGATAAACCTTTATCTGGGGAATTCTCTTCCCCTCTGGAATGGTGCAAGCTGATTGTTTCAACTCTAGAGATGCTGTTGGATTGCTTCTCCATGTCCCCTTCCATCATTTGGATGTTAACAATGCCACTTGGCTGCCTTTGTTAGTGTTACAATGGGCCTCAGAAAGAGGGAGATGGCCATATTGGGAAGTGGATATCAGGGAAGGAGGGAGCAGGAGGTATTTGCTCACACTTGTGCTGCAGTGAAAAAAGGAATTGTAGGTTGACATTCACTTTGCTATTACATTATAATCCCAACAGCATGTTGAGAATGATGCCACTGGAATGGTGTCCAAAATGATGATTATAACCACTTCCTATTTTTAATTTCCTCTTAATAAGGGGAATGGTGGCCAATAATGATCCTGCTCTGCCCTTCCAGATGTCAGGGTATTATCAAGCATGGGTTAGCAAACACTGATGTGTCTCTGCAGGCCTTTCTTCTGCGCTGAAATCTCCTGTGTGACCCAGGTACAAACCAGGCTGCTACAGAAAGTGCTGTACCTGCTTTTCTCTTGGCCTCATTTTAAGAGGGTCTATTTGAATCACGGAGAAATAAGGTGACTCGCTACACGTCCCTTGGTGACTCAGTGGTAAAGAACAGATTCAGCTGTTCACGTCTCCTCATTTTGCTCTGCCAAATGACCTTTTTGCTATTATTTACAAGGCATTTGATATGAGGTTCCTAAATATGTAAGCTGATGTTCGGAATTGCTGAATCCTCACTCATTCCCCTCCAGGCAGTACCTAAATGAGATACCCATGGGGCAAGCTGTCTTGTCTTGGATATCAGCAGTTGCTAATGGTTATTCCTTTTTGTGCACTCATATAGGTTTTAGCAGGTGGACTTCAGATCCAACCTGAAGCATGCAGAACCAGCACAAGACAAGGAGGACCACAGCAGGTAGCCTCAGTTTCCTCAACTGCTATTGACAATAACGTGACTGTTTCACACATCACTCCTAAAGACCTGGCTGAAGATGGGAAGCCCTTTGGCTGAGAGGGTTTGAACTATGGTTGTCAAGCATCTTAGCTAAGGGAAAGTAGGTCCATATGGCTTGGCTGAGTGACGCTTTGCTTCTGAACAGCTCCTGACTTCAGAGATTCTCATTTTGCAAAGCACAAATCTCCTGCTGTTTCTGTAGGATGTATCTCCATTCAAAGGTCAGATTTTATGTATGTTCTGGGCTCCTAGAACCAGGGTTTTGCTGTGCTAGAAAAGCAGAAAGGAGAAAACTACATGAGGTTAGTAACATCTGAACAAAATCACATTTATGGCTCAGAGAGCAATTCCAATTATCCAGCACTTAGGCATTGAGAAGATTCAGATAAGAGGTCTCAGATTTAGCTCCTCTCTTCTCTCTGCAAGTTAATGTGCCACTTCTTCCTTTTTTTTTAAGCAGACAATCAGATCTGTGATAGAAAATTTCAAGTCAGAAGGAAAAGATTGTCTCTTCAGAGAATGGAAAGAACCATTTTGGCTCTGGGTGAGTTTTGTGATCCACCTGAAGCACGGAGAGCTGTCATTACACATACATTACACAAAAGCTAATGAGCTTGTTGCAAGAGCAGCTAGATAAAATCCTATGGCTTCTTTATCAAACTATTTGAGTTCATGGTACATCATTTGCTGTACTGGGTAAAACCTTAGTGAGCTCCTGTTGTGCCTCCTTCGGGGCTATTTATACACTGTGACAATGTAGGAACCTAATTTCTGACTTCTGCTTTAAATCTGAGAAGAGTAAATTGAAAATCATACAGTTCCTGCAATATTAGATCATATGAAAACCTTAACAAAAGCACTACTCTCTAGCCCAATCCGTTTCTTTTCCATTGCAAAAGGACGGATTGCCAGAAGAAGAGGTACCATCAGCAAGCTGATAGGAGCTTCTCCCTTCCTTCCCTGGAGTATTTATACAGGTCAGTCCCTTTAATGTGTAAGCTCTCATCTCCTGGCAGTTTACTCATAGAAGAGCTTCCCAATTTTCCTTCTCTTCTCACTGCATAGCCACCCACAAACAGCTTTTCAGTCATCTGAATGCTTGTAGATCACTAACATATAGCAAAGCTTTAAGGAGCATGTGCAAACAACCTATATACTGATCCAACAGCACTGTATTGAGACTAGTCTTTATCTTCTGCAACAGATAATCATCATCTTTAGAAGAGCTTCTTCCTTAATATCTTGCTTCTAAAAGGACATCAGTCCAATCCAACTACTGAGAGCTGTGGGTCTGAACCCTGTTATACTCCTGAGTGATGCCCATGTCACCCACGGTACTACTTCTCGTTACCTCTGTATGCCAGCAAACACTTCTGCAGTGTCCTGGCAGCTGAATTGAGGGTTAAACAAGCAAAAAAACTCTGCTTCTCTGAGCCTTTTCTATCTACAACAGAGCTGATTGAATCTCTCCCCCTACTTGCCCTTTGCATTATGCTACAGGGTAGAGAGGAAGCAATCCCCCGAATCTGAAACTCTCCTACCCTTCATTTCCCACACAAGTTATCTCGCAGCCTTTGCTTGCTTGTGCTCCAGCCCCCTTCTGAGCGTGCTCTCATTAAGACCCCAGAGGGAGGAGGTGATGCTCTGAAATTGTCTTAATTGCTCTTGTTTATGCTGGTTACGATGGCAATAGGTTGCCATGCAGAGGAGGCTTTCTTCAGATGTGCAGCTTCTCCATTGTTCCATATGCTGAAGGATCATCTGTAGGCAGCTCCAAGTCACTTACAACAATAGATTCAGCTGAAGATCTGTAATACTGGGTGACTCACAGTCACACACATGCGAGACCCGCCAATCGCTGTGGCCTGCCACTGGATTCAAGGGGAGGTTAAATGTAGCTGATGTGCTCTTGCAGGGTGCTGGAGAGGTAACGTGCTGCACTTGCACGGCTTCTGCTATCCAAGAGCTCCCTGAACATGAATGGAGGATGTTGTTTTGCTAGGGCAGGCGATGACTTACACTCACTGGAAAGCAGGGAATGGAACAGAGTGTGTCTTCTGTCCAATGGAAATTTGCATGTGCCAGAGTTTAAACAGGGGTCAGGAATCTTGACTTTTAGTCCCTGATCTCTCTGCCAGGCACTCTATCATCCGGAACCTAAAGAGGCTCTTTTATGTGTATTGTATGCTACTTGAGCTATATCCCATTTATCACCCTTGACAAATGACAGGGAACAGCTCCGTCTTGCAGATTCTTCTCTAGACCTCTGCAGCACAGTGCCTGGCTCTTCATTTGGCAGAGACCCATTGGAGATGATGTTGAGATGCCTCAGCTGTGGGTTTGTCCCTTCTGTCCCACTGTTCAGACTTCAGGCTTCATGCTTGGGCTGACTGCATTGGACTAGGGGTACTTTGCTTTCCTGGATAGTCACAGACTGACAGATCAACATCAGAGACAACCTACACCCCTGTGATCCACCCCTTGAATCAAGAGGTCTGTGTACATCCTTTCCCCTATATCCTTGGCTCAGGGATATGTATGCCCTCCTACTATGCCCCCATTTGTCCTCATTCACCCAGGATCCACTGCTCTCCTTCCATGCACCAGGCACTGCATACCTCTCACCCAGGATCTGCTGTTCTTCTATGTCAGACGTCCACTGCCTCTCCCACACATCATTATCCCCAGTTCTCCTACGGGCTCATCGTTCTCCCTATCTTTCCTTTCCCCCATGCTGGATGAAAGGGGAGATACCCACTTCCATTTTTTTCCCTTTCTGGGAGATACATTATTCCAACAGGAGGGAACACAGGCAGAGCTGTGTTCCCAGAGAACGGCTGGGTTGTGCTAGAAGGGATTAACAGCTGTCATCAACCTGCTCTTGACTCCAAAGTCTGTTACGGAGCTGGGTCAAACTGCTGAAACTCCTCACCAGTTTCCTATTTGCTGCCTATTTTCAGTCCTTGGATGCTGACAGCAGCCCCATAATTTCCAGTGTCAGTCAGGTTTGGTGCTCCGTGGTTCCATATTGCACGTACGCCAGCAGACAAGTGGAGAAATACTTTCCAGCTGAGTGTGAAAAATTGCCTTGCTCAGTCCATAAGTAATGTGCTTCGTTGAGTCTAGCTAATTTTCTTCCCATATAAAACAGTGCAGCTTCTGCATAATTTTGTGCATTACAAAAACACCAGATCTCAAGAGCTTGATGGTGGGCCAGGCCCCAAGTGTGTCGCTAAGCAATTACTGAGTCCCCGCCTGCCTCAAGCTGAATAAAACCTTGAGGCAGAAGCTGAGGACCTGACCCCTGATTAGATGTGTGCTTTTCCATATTCATAACAACAGAAGTGTGCTTATACTGGGTCAGCAAAGGGCTGATTCAGTATCCTGGCTTATATATATAGTCCCGAAGAGGGTGTCTAGGCAGAACTGGAGAGACTTTTCTTTCATAAATATGTATTTCATTTGGAAATATAACTTATATAAATGGTTAGAAGTTCTATATAATTAGTAACCCTCGGTGGATTTCTCTTCCACAAACTTCTCCAGGTTTCCCTGACATTCATATATAGTTTTAGCCTCCTCATCATCCGGTGGCAAAGAGTTCCTCAGGTTAATCACACATCTTCTTTTACTTGGACTTGAAATCCCCCTGTTTCCAACAGATCTGGAACCACCAACCTTTTAGTTATCAGTGGTGCACATTGACAAAGACCTTGAATTAGCCATATATTTAGCAGTAAAGTTGTTCTACTTTCTCCATCTGTTTGGATCCATTTATCTGCTGTAAACATGCACTGCAATGTGGTCATCATGCTGGAAGGAGAAATGCAGAAGAGCTTGAAGCTCTCTGAAGGAAATAGTGCAAAGCGCCTGCATGAGATACCAGTGGTCACCTATGAAACGTTCCCATTGGAGTCACCATGCATTGCCATCACTAGACAGTGACATCTCGCAAGCTTTGGAGCACACTTGGCTGCTGATCCAGAAGAGGGCAATGGTGACACATCCTCACTGATGCTCCGAACACCAAATCAGCTGAGGACAGCCACTATAGGAATGGAGCCAAATAGCCAAACCACCTTGGCTAGCAAATATGCGTGTTCCTGGCTGTTTTGTGGCAAGCAGATTGAAGTAGGAGGCAGCTTTCAGCTACTGTCTCAGGTCAGATGGGACTGTCAGTCAATTGTTAATTACGACTCTTCTTCTTACTAATTTCTGTAACTTCTATCACCATGGCAGCTAACTGCCGTGGAAAGATTCAGCCAGAAAAAGGAGAAGACAACCAAACTTTTCATAGCAAGAGAACAGGAATGAGCTATAGAGGAAGGGGGGTGGAGGAAGAGATCTGTAAATTGGCTTCAAGGAGCATGAAGAGCTGGTCAGGGTCAGCTTTAATGGTCCTATCTGAGGGAGTCAAACCTATGTTCTCACTGTCCTCTGTTGAGAGCTTACATCCCTACTCCTTGCAGAGGAATTGGAGTAGGCGACCTCTGAAGGTCCCTTCCAACCCAAACCATTCTGTGATTGTATGATTCAGCTCGCTTGGTCCCAACACAGCACATGGTGGAAATACAGCACATGCTCACTGCACAGGATGCTGGGTGCTATGATTTTTTCTTACTCTGTGCCAGTTACTGGAAAACTGTGTTATTATCTTCCCTCCCCTGGCCTGGTCAGTGGATCAGTTTTAATCTCCTGTGATGTCTCTGTGGCCACATAGGAAGGGAAGAGGAGAAACTTGACAGCACTCTGAGCTCTGATTAATTTTTAAGCTTCCTCCCTTTCTGCTTATTTTGTTGCTTTTTTCCTGATGCTGAACGTGTACTTTCCCCTGTGTGTCACTTCCAGAGGAAGACTGTAGAGACAAAATGCCACTCACAGCCATCACAGGCCATTTCCCCTGTGGCAGCTGGATGGCAAGTCACAGTCTGGGATCATACAAGGGCCTAGGACAACTGGTGACTTCAGTCCCTGCAGCAGCTCACAGGAGCATAGTGACACAGTGCCTGGGTGTATCTGGAGCATGGGCAGAGCAGGTTGCATGGGACAGTAAACCAACAGCCATTTTATTGTTATATTGCAGCAAAAAGTGCCAAAATGACTATGATCCATTCAGCAACTTGCATTTCTGATTAAGCTTTCCAGCCTGTAGGTATCTTCTCTCATCCATGCCATACCATCTCCATTTAGAAACCCTTTGCACCTGGCCCTGTTCAGACCAAGCCAATTCATTTCACATAATGTCTCAGCACTTTAGAGAAACGGACTTGTTCTAAGTCCTTTCTGGAGTTTTAGGTATTGCTTTGAGACTCAGGAGAATCAATCCCTATTCTGCCAATGCTTATGGATTTCCTGAGACCTTTATCAAATCACCCTATCTTGAACATAACTTCTGTATCTCAAAAATAAACAACACAGCACTTTTCCCTACCTCTGGTTTTAGGAGGATTAACAGAATCTAGATGGCATCAAACTCCCTGTGTTCTGTGCTTTACAAATGGAATAGAAGGCTGATTCCTGTGCTGGAGAGACCTCACTGTGTTAATGCAAGATGGGGACAACAGGTAGGTGCTGAAAAGCAGTGAGACAAGGCAGAGCTGACAAAAGAGACCCCAAGCATTGCCCACCAGTTGCTGTCAGCTTTTCCATCGGCATCTCATCAGAGAAGTGCAGGGAAGAGAACGAATCACTCCGTGGGTGTTCACAGGAAGCTACCCCCGAGCGCGCGGGAGAGGCACGGGACAATGCACACGAGGGGCGGCTTCAGAATCCATGTGGGTGATCTTCCCAGCAAGCCTGGGGGAGACTCCGTGATATGCCTGAAGGAGGCACAAACACCCTCTTCCTTGGCAGAGAACTCAGCGCTGGCAGGTTTTGATCTTTTCATTCACTTGAGCTTTTCTCTTCGTTCACTAAATGCCCCTGGACTTTGCTTTTCAAGGCTCTTTTCCTTCCCATTGTCATTGCCGTAGCAGCACGTGAGGTTGGGATGTTACAGATGAGTTTGCATGGAGGACGTGACTTGAATCCTTTGCAGACCCTGTGGAACCAGTAGATCTGAACCTTCCAGTGCCCTCCAGAGCTCTCCTCACCATCAGCCAAGCTCTTCTCTGCCAAACAGTAGTGAAGGGATCTCAAGAAGCATTGCCTTTCCCTTTCAGTGCTGCCACACTCACTGACGTCCTCGCTTAATCCTCTTGCGACAGCAGGCTGCTAATCAAAAACTCTTTGCTCGCCACATTGGCATCATTCTGGGAAGCCAACTGAGCGCAGAGATGCTCAATTCCTCCCCCTCCACACACCTTCCATTGTCTTCAGGACTGACAGCTCTGATGTGGAGCAGTGATAATGCTGATGCTGTCAGGGCCTGGTACAACTGCACCGTGGGGAAAAAGGCGACTGGCTCTGACTCATCTGAGCCGCCTGGAGCTCAAGATGCCTTGTGCTTGTCTCCTGGCACAGCTTATCACAGGGCAGTGCAGCTTTGGTGGCCTCTAGATATTGCCCTGTGAGGCAGGAGTTGACCATAGGCCTTTCAAAGGGCTAGCACTGGTGGCCACCCATCCTTTGGAATGCTGGAATAATCCACAGGAAAAAGGAAAAAGACTCATTTCCAATCTCTACTGAAGGCTTTGGTGTGTGTGTGGAGGAATAAAGGTGGTTGGTGTTTCTCTGCTTGACCTATGTTCAGGGGTGCTTAACAAAGCATTTGTGCAGCTCCTGAGTGCTAATGATGACAGTTGCACCTCTCTTTGAGCTCCTCACGTGCTCCCCCTTCTGCAATGACCTGAGCCAGGGTTGAATTTCCTTGGTGCTCCAAAGTGCAAGGGATCCAGACTTGAAATGCACCAGGACTGCCACCCACCAAAATGGGAAGGACATTCCAAGAGGTGAAGATGGACCGTGATGTGGACTTCTGGTGACCTTGAGGAAAGCAGCTCAATGCTGCCTGTCCTGGCCAGGTCAGCAGCTGAAGTTTCCATGGCTGAGAGCAGAAACTCAGGGGTCATTTCTCTTTCATTTTTCACCTTTTCCCAGACATGACATTGAATGAGAGGCATTAGGAGTTCCTCCTATAAATAGGATCACCCCTGTCAAAGCTGGTTAAGTCATACCCAGTGTCAAGCCCATAAACAAGATGCCTCTTCGATGCACTGTCTGGAGGGTGCAGAGGGGTGTACAGGGAAGCTTGACAGCTCCCTGTTTGAGTCATTGGCATTGGGACACCAGCTATTTTCAAGGCAATAAACAAAATCACCCTTAGCTCTGATATGGAGGATTTGGGGAGTGGTGCAGGACAGAGGCAATGTAGTTAAGGACCACTGCCATGCACTGTAGCAGAAGTGAAGCTGTATTGTGAGAGGAGGCAGGTAAAGCATAAAGTATGCAGGTGCTGGGACCTCCATGTCTGCTGTCACAGTAGGGATTAAATACTCTGCTTTCATCTGTTCCTTCAAGTTCTTTCCTCAGTTCTGCCCCAGAGGTCTGGGGTGACTTTGGAACTCTGCACTTCCAGTCGAATTTCCCCTGGAGGGAGCTCCATGAGAAGCAGCAGTTTCAGAAGCATCCTTTACAAAGCAGCTTTGCCATACTGGGAGTCAGCTGGGGCATGGCAATGAAGCCAGAGACACAAAGCAAAGCATCTTTGAAACAAGAGAGTGTAAGTGTTCCTGTGTGCCAGCTGCAGGCACATCTGGATGGAGCTAGCTTGGCAGAGCTACGGGGATCACCAGGGTGATGCCTGCATCACAGTGGGTCCCTAGCAGACCACCATGGGGCAATGGGAGCTGGAGTAGGGACCTTGAGGCTGCCTTTGCTTTTCTTCTCACCCCTGGGAGCTTCTTCCCATCTCTTCGCTGAACTTTGTGCTGCTCTGAGACTGGGGGCTGCGAGGAGCCTGTTGTACTGAAGTGATGTAAGTGAATGTGTCTTCAAAGAGAAAAAAACACAAAGGATTAAAATAATTAAGAAATAGATCATTTCTGCAGTCTGATTTCCCCACAGATCCACCGAGCGGTTGCATCAGTACAGCTGAGGGGGTGGAAAACTGAAGTGGGGGCAGAAAGGAAGAAAAACTTTCTATGCTCCACCACTGAAAATCATCTGTAACTATATGGAGACCTACAGCCACTTGTCCCTTCCAGACTTGAACAGTGTCTGGTGCTTGTGTGTGGAGACACAGTCAGCAGAGCAGTGAGGGGAGATGTCTTGTTTGAAACTGAACCGAGGGCAGCTTAGCAGGGGTGGAATTGCTGCTTGTTCTGAGATAGGCTAATTATATTCCGTGTCCTTGGAAGCCAACCCTTTTCCATTCTGCTTGCATAATAGACATCCTATAGCTATCACAGGAGCACAAGACTTTCCCTCCCATCACGGCTGTACAGAGCAGCCTGTCCCACTGCCAGCCTGTACCCCAGAAGCGCCTGGATGTCAGTCCTGCATTCCCCATAGGTGAATGCTGAAGCACTTTGGATTCCTTGGAGATGGAAACCTTTCTAGAAATGCTGGGTAAAGTAACTCTAATTCCTTGCTGTTTGGGATCAAGCTGGAGCCTGCTGCTTAATGGGGGATAAGTGGATGTAATGCAGGCAGTCGATAACTTTACACACACACATGCGGACTCCTTTGGATTCCTGACTTCCAAAAGACGCCAGCCCTGTAACACCCTGACTCAGCTCTGAGCCTTTCGACTTTGTTTTTCCTTCTTTCCCAAGTGACTTGTACTTCTATTCTTCCCCCCCACACCCCTTATTCATTTCTTTTCCCCCTACTTACTCATTTTTTCCCCCCATATAAAGTTTGCAGCTTGTCAAACAACTCTCCCTCTCCCTGTCTCTTTTCTCTTTGCCTCTTGCAGTGGGAGGAAAGATAAGACTAAAAGGAGCAGTTTTCAAATAAAAAGCCCCACGTGTTACCTGGGAACTGTCTCTCAGCATCCAAATACCCTCTGGGGCAGCCATCGCTGAGTCCCTGCTGGTGCTCTGTACCCGCCAGACGTTGTTTGTGTTCTGTCGCTGAATGCTCCTGTCAGGTCTGTCACTTGGTACAGGCAGGACTGACTGGGCCCTTGTGAAATAGGATTTCCCTTTACACCTCCCTGCTAAGTGTTCCTCACTTTTTCCCTTTCTCCCGACAGGGAAAACTGCTGCTTCAGCTGCTGCCATGGCTGTTCCTACACTGGAGGAGTGGGTTCAGGGGTGTTTGTGCTCTCTGCAATGCTCCTCATCTTGAGCAGCCTTACATCTCAGCAGGGAGGAAAGGAGGCGGTGGTGCTGCCTTCCTCTTGCAGTCCTAAGTCCGTGCTCAGCTTCAAGCTGAGCCCTTCAGTAGTTCAGCACTCTCTGCAGCCTTTTGGGATGTCCACCTTTTTATGGCCTTACTGAATTGCTCCTAGGAGAAACTTGCAGGGGAAAGAGCTCCTGACCAAGGCATTAATGTAAGCTCTTCCTGTAAGACCAAAGGACTTGAAATGGCTCCCCTGAGTCTCGCAAGAGGGGGAGCTGCTGGAGGTGATGGCCCACCCTGCAGCACTCATCCCAGCCCTCTCCATTCCCCTTCAGGCTCTCAGCTGTTCATTGGACTTTTATAAGGGCTGGAGGGACCAAGCAAACAAAGCCTCAGGGTTTAGTCAGTGGGTACAGCATGTGCCTCTTCTTT
Organism: Forpus xanthops; assembly: GCA_032466535.1. Taxonomy (NCBI): domain Eukaryota; kingdom Metazoa; phylum Chordata; class Aves; order Psittaciformes; family Psittacidae; genus Forpus; species Forpus xanthops. The sequence goes on from JASSUY010032103.1 coordinate 39,804, forward strand.
CTCTCCCTTCCTTTCATTCCTGCTGGCTGCTCTCCTGAACACGTGGTGCCTGCTCGGCTCCACAGCCTCTCCATAGAATGAGCCTATTGATTGGGGCAGGAGAGCATTTCTTACCGTCTCAAGTAGGGGCTGCCTTCTCTTTCACTTCCAGGACATCCCGATACACTCTGAGCTCCAAGGAAGCTGAGAAAGGCAGGGAAAGAAGAGGAAGAGATGCTGGAAGTGTCTAGAAGCATAGAGATGCTTTATTGGATTGAGAAGTGATTCAAGCATGAGCCTAAAATCACAGGGACCGTGCTCTGGGGCTGGGAATGAAGCATTGCTCATCCATTCATTACGGGATTTTGGGGAATCTTTGTAAATAAGCCAAGAACGCAAGAAACAGAAATTCCTCCTGCTAGTGACACTGCCCACATCCTTTGTTCTTGGCTTCTTTCTCCCTTGGAGGGCCTCAGAGAAGTTCTTCCAACAACACATCCCCTTTATTCAGCCTCTTCTACCACTTAGCAGTTATCCATTAACTGGCCACGAGTAATTCCATCAATTAGCCCATCTCTTGAGGATCAATTTCCTCAGGTGCCAGCAATGCCACTTTAGCACCAACAAGAAAGGAGCACTCAGGAGCTATATATATAAGTACTTGTGTAGGATCTCTTTGTTCTTGCTACTTTTATGGTGCTCCTTGTTTCAGTGAGTACACAGAGAGCTCAGGATCAGCTCATATCCTTCTTACACTTACAAGTCCTGCATTCTGGGCTGTGCTGGCAGAGGGGGATCAGCTCTTTCTGGCATCCATTTCCTTGCTCTTTTTGTTGGAGGGTGTGTGTGAGGACACCAGGATGGCTTTGAACCAGCCCATGGCATCCTGTGACCTGGTCAGGTGCAATGGATGCAGGATGGTAAGAAATAAGGTGCATGTGCTGTGATGGAGACTGTTCATTAAAAAATGGTTTCAAAGGAGAAGGAAAACAGCAGGAACTAGCAGAAGAAAGGATGCTTTCAGCTCTTGAAGGGGAATCCAGAGAAAGAGAGATCCTTTTGATAGTGTAAAATGGTGCCAGTAGGAACATAGTATTGTTATTCCTTTGATGAGACCCTGTTAGCTGAAAACAGGAGGACTTGCAGGTTATCCCAGGTAGAGAAGAAAGTGGCAATGGAGTGGAGGCTCCTTTGAAGTGCTCAGGTCCTGCAAAGAAAGGATACATTCCTGCAGGAATCGGGAGCAGAGGATGTGGCCATGCTCAGCTCTGCCCTGCTTTGTTAGTGCTCAGCACAGATGTGTCCCTGTCTTTCCTCTGGACCATGCCCTCAGAGCCCTGCCTGGCTGAGCATGGCATTTCCTTGCTCCTGTTCATCCTTTTCCATGGTTTCTCCTCTTTATTTCCCCTGGCACACGTACGCTGCTTTGCATTTAAGACATCACCTAGGAAATTCTCTCAGCCCATTCCTGGATGCATCCATGTACGTTATGTTTGAGGTGCAAATTGCTGTTCGTTTTCTATCTTCTACCAGTTCCTGTTCTAATGATAAAGATGAGCTGTAGGGACAAGATCAAGGCACAGGAGGAAGAGAGGAGGTAAGTAGATTAACCAGAACAGCTTTGCATGTCTAGGAGCTCTTAAACGGCGTGATGGTCTTGCAAGAGAAATGGTGGAAGACTGAAAACAGGGGAGACCTAAAGCTAGCCTAAGGTGGAGGGCTGTGAAGGGGAAGAGTGTGATATTCCCTGTCATTTGCTTTTTGCTCTTGCACTCTCCAGCTTCCAGTCCCTGATGCAAGCAGGGCAGCATCCTGCCGGTATGAGTGGAACTGTACCTGCTTCCATCCACCACAAAGGTGTATGTGTGACTTGCTGCTATGGTTTTAGTGCCTAGATACCTTTTTGAAAGCTTCTGCATCCTGTGCCTCTTCACAGGGCCAGAGGGGAGTGTGGGCAGCTATTTCCTTGTTCCCTAAGAGAAATGCTAACCAGGGACACGAGAAGTTCTATACCCAAATGTGGTGAGTAAGCTCAGTAATGCAGCAAGGCGATGCGCTTGGCTCTGCTCAGGTGCCACAAGGGAAAAGGCCAGTGGCTGCAAATTAATTACTGGTAGTGATGCCACCTTCCTGCAGAGAAGAGCAATCTCTGCAGAGGGCACAAGCCTTGCTTTTGTCCAGAGCCCAGCCTGCAAAGATGCCTTCTGGCATCCCCGCACCGCCCATGAGCCCATATGTTCCCAGTGGGAGCCACGGAGCCATCAGGCAGTGCCGGATGGACGCATGTTTTGACTCATGGGGCAGAGGCTCTGTGGAGAAGTCTATTGTTCCCAAGCTGCTGCTTTAATTGACACAGTGAAAGAAGCCACATCCTCCTGCCTCCTTCGGACCAGGTCTGTAATTGAATTCAGCTCACCATCTCCGCTTCAGCCCCCTCCAGGGGCCTGTCAATCAGTGATGGATTTTTTCTCGCCTTGGGAATTTCTCCTTAGTCCCATTCTTTTCACTTAATAGGATCTAGTGAGAAAAGCGGTAGCGATAAATCTCCCAACCCCCATTTCCTACCTTTCCCAAAGGTGCCTCATGAAGGAAAGTGTTTGGGCATTAAAAAGAGACAAGTGAACTTGAGGGACTGGAAGCGTGTGCAGCTTTCCTGTCTTTTGCTCATTCATCCTTTCTCTCACTCCCCTCAGGTCTTTTGTTTCTCCTTGCCAAAACTGCTTGCGCACGCTTCACTCAGGATCTAATGAGACTGCTTTAGAAGCTACAAAGCTGAATTGGATCCTTTTTCCCCCTCCCAGTGCAATGTCTGTTTAACCTTTCTCCCTTGGCACCCACCTCTCTCAGCAACCCATTTGCAACTCCTTTGCTTGCAAAGAAATCCCAGTGCTGACAGGTTTGAAAATGGGGGTTGCTGGGGATGAAGGCAGGAGTATGCTATACACTGTAGGGCTCAATTTCAGGCTGGCTGCAGGGCACAGTTATTCCATGGATCCGACTTAGCCTGGATCTCTCCAAGCCCTGCCAAGATGTAGAGGGTTTTCATTGCTCCATGAAAGGGAAATGTCATTTCCATGTCAAGGAGTGATAAAGGACTGGGCAGTTCTCCAGCTTCTTTATCCTATTCTAGCCTCTCTCCCCCTCCCCATCTCCCCTCTTGGCATTCCTATGCCGCTAAGGATTTAGCGCCGCATGAAAGCCATCACTGGGAGAGACCTTGGGGCTTCCTGAAGCCCCTGGATCCTATCGCACATCCTTGGTAAACCTCACCCTTGCTGCTGCGTGCGGGGAGCTTCCCACACAGACCAAAGTTCGGTCCCCAGCCCACCGGTTCTCCTCCACAGGCGCTGACGTACGAGGCTCTGCACGCAGGAGGCGGTGAGGGGAGGCTGCTTGGGGGAACGTGTCTCTGAAGCAGTGAGTCGTCAACGTGCACAGACAAGTGCATTGGGGTTGGGGGTTATCCAGGGAAGAGCGTGGTGTCTCTGAGTGCTTTTAGAGCAAGCTCGCTTAGCCCTGCTCCTTGTCCTTGCCAGCCACAGCTAGTGGTGGGTGGGAGGAAGGAGCAGAGGGGACAATCCCTCCCTGAGGCTCTCCTTGGTGGTCTGCTTTTCCTTTGTACACATGTGAGAAGGGATGAGGTTGCCCAGATTTTGTCGATCTGGATGCATTATGCATGATGCTTTCCTGAAGGACTAGAAAGCAGAGAGCTTTTTCCTTCCCTTCCCTGTGGGTTTTCCCCCGTTTCCAGGAGTTTTTCTGGTTCGTTTTTGGCTTTGTTTGCTTTGTTCTTGCTGGTTTTGTTTGCTTTTAATCACATGTGGCTGCCAGGTTTATGTTCCACATCTCTGTGGGGATCCACGTTCACTGCCCAGATCTCCTGCAGCAGCAGGAAGAAGCTCATACACAGCTGGGAAGAGAGTATGAACCTCAGGATGTTGCTTCCAGCAACCTGCTCCTGCGAACGCTAAGACAGTGCCTTCACTTGATGCTGAGGTTGGTTACCCCAAGAACTCACAGGACAATCTAACTCTGTGGTGTCCCAGAGATACCAGCACCTATATAATCATGACTGGGGAGAGCTCTGCATGTGCTGAGACCCTCTTTAGCTAGCAGCAACAGGCCTGGAGGCAGGGACAGTCATACCAACATGTGCTCGTGTCCTGCCTCCACCAGCTATGAGGAGGAGGAAATCCTTGTTTTTAGGTTGTGCTGAGACATCGATGGGATCGTTGGCTTAAGGAGATTGAAGCACTTGTTTTCTATTCACAGTGTCTGACTTTCCCAGGCCTGGCAGAGCAAAGAGGCATCTCCAAGCCTGAGTTCAGCTCAGCAGGAGCAGGGCCGTTACTCTGTGTGTGTACAGGATTGTTCTCACATCCCATTTCCTTCATGGGCAGAAAGAAGAGTTATCAGGAGTCTGCACCTGCTTCCAGCTGATAGGAGGAAATGCTTCTGGAGGGAGCAGAGGATGATGATGGTGTCTTGGGAATCCATGAATGATCAGGCCTCCGCTGGGCTCAGGATGGTAGAAACTGATATTGCAAACTTGTGGTCAGGGTGGGTGGAAAAATCATTGCTATCAGCAGGAGAGGACTCAGAATTAAAGTCATCACCCTGATGAGCTGCCCCAGGCCACAGAGGACATGTTCCCCAGCCCATGGGTCAGTAAAGGCTGGAGCTTCCCTCCTTGTGCTCCCTGGCTGCTCACAAGTAAGGGTCACTTCAGCTGACACTCAGCTGCCACATCACCCTCCTGGTTGCTTTCAGGCACAGTTGGGGCTCTTGGCTCCATTTCACAGCAGTGCTTTAGTCCTGGATAGGACCCCCAGTTCTATCCTGACTGTCCCCCAAAGGCCCTGGAGGCACAAAGGAGATGTCCAGACAGTTAAGCTGCATGATCCGAGGGAAGGGCAAACACATCTGAGTTACAGGGTGATTGTGTGATGCATTAATGGAGAAGTGGAGTTGAAGGACTTCATCTGGGATGTGAAGTGAGTTAGTGACAGGCTGGAACTCTCCTAATGGGTGCTCTCTCCTGGGTTTTCTACCTTTCATGAAACCAGGACATGTTGTTTCAAAACAGGACATTAGGAAGCCTCTTAGTGTTGAGTTAGAGGTGAGTGAGGAGAAAGAAGCCAGGAGATGGAGGAGAGCACTAAAGAGATGCTGAGAGATGCAGCTCAGAGCTGGATCTGAACTCCCTGTGGCTATGACATGATCAAGAGCCTGGACACTCCAGCGCAAAGTGCTAACTCCACTCTGAACAAAACAACCCCAGCCTTTCCCTAACACCAACATGTCTTTGGAGGCACCTTCCCAGACAAGGAATTGGGCAAGAGCAAAGCCACATCCCGTCCTCCCCTCTGGCACAGGGCACCCAGCAGCTCTGCTTACCTCTGTGTAATAAGGTTAAATCACTGCCTCATTAGAGCCCTCAAATTAAGTCACCACCTTGCTGGATCAATACTATTTTCCATGATGCACTTGTGACACTAAGTCTGGGAGATGGATTGATGCTGGGAGGCTGAAGTGCTGCAGGGGAGTTCTGGTTAGACCCAGCATTGGGCAGGGTTTGTTAGCAGAGGGAAAAGAGCCAATTTCCATGGGGAGCAGCAGCTGATGGCAGAGGCAGAATGCATGGGACATGAGGACAGTGCCCATGTCTCCTGTTCCTTGTGGGGCTTGGTGCTGGACCTGTTTTTAGGCTTGCAGGGCTATTGCAGGGAGAATGTCCTTGTCTGTGAGATGCCTGTGGCAGCACTGATCTCCTCCAGGTTTGTTTGCACTGGTTGCTTGGGCTAAAATGGGCTGATCTCTCCTCCCCACTGTTCCCTTTTGCTTCTGAGCAAGGTCTGGGAGACAAAAGGCCAATGGAACAGGTCCTATGAGATGATCACAGCAGTATGTGGGTACCCAGGCTGCTTGATGCCACACTGACCGCTCTGCACAAGAGGCACAGCCTTCTCACCCTCAGACATCATTGCAGAGGCAATCTGTCCCCAGTGTCCATCTGAACTGCCACCATGCACTGGCTGGGGTATGAACAAAAAGGCCTTGAGCCCTCTGGAAAGATATTGACTGGTGTCCACCAGCTTCCTGTAGCTCAGCTGGGGCTGGATCTAAGGAAGGAGCTCCTGGGGATGAGTTTGAGGTGAGCCATGGGGCAGTTTGGGAATCTGGGTGCCAGATCACTGTGCTCTGAGATGCAGACAGATCAGAAACAGTCTGTGGCCAGAATGAACCCTGGCAGTCCCAAATCCCAGCCATGGGGTGTTTGCACATCTGCCAGCTCCTTGTGCAGAGAGGTTCAGTGTGGGCACTCCTGCCCTTTCCAATGGACCAGAGACCACCCACCCCATCCCAGCCACCTGCCCTGCTCCAGATGCCAGATCTAAGGTCACTTCTGCACCTATGACCCCCAGCACTACCAAGCCCTTGATCCGCTGGTCCTTGTTCACCTGGCTGTTGGAGCTGGATGGGTGGTTTGGAGCAGGGACTACAACCCCTTCCTGCTGCTGCAGCTGGACACCACATTGCTGGGTGCCACAGAGGGGATGGGTCCTGTTTGCTGGGTGAACTGCTGGGTTTAACCCTTCCGGTACAAACCTGGCTCTGTTGAGCGTCTCTGTGCAAAATCAGAGCCTTCTGCAGAAGAGACAGCGCTTCCCAGCCCTCTCCCTGGGAGCAAGGAGGGGATTTAGAGGAGCAGTTGTAGCCCTAGAACAATTCCACACCCACCAGACCCAAACACCTCCCACCCCCATGGTGCCCACATCGATGCCAAACTTAAACTCCTGGGTGCTGGCTGTGTTTTCTTTCTAAAACTGGAACAGCATCATTTACTTGAGACATTTGGCATCCAGAAAAAATGGGATTCCTCCTCTCAATCCCTCTCCAGGCATTCCTAAAAGTGACCTAGTGGCTGTCACAGCCTCCTATTTGGGAAGAGGCGGAGGAGTGGGTACTGAGGCAGCAGGGTGCTGCCTACCCTGGGGCTGAGGGGGTTGAGTGGGTGCATCTGCATAAAACACTAAGGCAACAGGAGGAGTACGAAGCTAATAAAAGTGCCCAGAGAGTGGCAATGTGGGCAACGAGGTGGCACAGCGTTTACTTTGGGGCTTAGCATGTCTGGCTTGATAAGAAACCTTGTTCTCTCTGTCCCAAGAGCCCTTGTAGGAGCGGAAGCGTTTCTGCAACCCAGATGTCTCTGATCTGCCTCCAGCAGCGATGCAGGAGAAAGTCCATGGAGCAGAACAGGACCTGTTGTGAGGTGCGGGGACCTTTTTGGGCTGAAAAGGTCTGATTTAAAGGTGGGCAAGGAAGAAACTTCCATGTGTTTCTGCAGGGAACAGTTCATGAGCTGATTCCCACCCTGGGGAGCTCATCCCTGGCCTGGAGAGTAGAGAGAGAGCACATACAGCTCATGTCAATGCTGTCAGGGCAGCAGGGCTGTCTCTATGGAGGCAGAGAGCTGAGCTCTTTGTTCATCCCTGCCCTGCTACAAAGCAAGAAGAAACCACTCCTGCCAAGCGCAGACAGAAATAACCCATGCCTCCAGCAGCCAAAAAGCTTCCAAGGGGGAATTTTAAAGTGCTGGGAATTTGGCCTCTCAGCCTGTGCTTTGGGCTCGTAACATCCCAGGCAGGGAAAGGCAGACCCTGATGTCCAGGACCAGCATCTCAAGAGGGAACAGTTCACTCCCAGGCCAGCTCAAGACCTGCTCAGCTTCTGGTTTCACCCCAGCACCGTTATCACAGCTCCTGCCTTGAAAGGACACTGGTAATGGACAGCACTTCCCCTGTGGGATGTGCTTTGGGATGGTGATCCCTCATACCTTGCAGCAGCGACAGCCCCACTGCTGATGAGGCCAGAATATGGGTATCTGTGAGGGGAATGTATGAAGGGTGAATAAGCTTGAGTGGTCCCATTGCCCAGGGGAGGGAGGAGTTGAGGACAGTTAAAAACAAACCTTCCCTGTCTCTGGAAAGGACAGCAGATTCCAGCACTATCCAGATGGGATTTGAGTCACACCGTGAGGAAAACGGGCTCTCTGTGGCACATGTCAGAGCCTTCAGGGGAAAGAAATGCTGCTTCTTTGCTCTGGCCCCACTGTCTGTTCACCCACAGGGATCTTCTGGCCAGCTTTTCCATATGTCAGCATCTTCTCACCACCCCAGAGCAAGGGCATTGTGTGGCAGATGCTCATGGAGGAGGAGACACCTTGTCATATAGCAAACAGCTCCTGCAGTGTCTTAAGGCTGCTCCATCCCTTTGCACAGGGATGTAACACAGCACATTGCTCAGCTTGGAGCACCTGCAACCCTTGGAAACAACCTGTGCCCCTAATCTGTCCCTTTACACCCCAAACTACCCCTCTGATGCAGGACACCAAGATGGAGCCAAGCGGTCTGGGCACATGCAGGAGGTCACTGAAGATGCGCTGGCTTTGCCAAACAGATCTTGTGATGGATACAGGATCGTCTATTTAAGTTTCATAGGGGGTATTTTCCCTTGCCAGGAGCTGGAGAATAGAGGACCCGGGTACCATCTGCCCAGGGGACTGGTGAATCATCCTATTTTCCAGTTAACAGCACTTGTTTGCTTTGGGAGATCTCCAAGTTAAGGGGGAAGAAAAAGAAAACCCAACCCATGGATCTTTTCCCACACAATAAGAAAAATGCCTTTTTTTTCCCCCTACAAAAGCCAGTGGCAGCTCTGCTTTTACTTAGCAGTGGGCTGGGTAAAAATAGACAGTGAAGTCATGATGCCTTCGGAAGAAGAACCAGGTATGGCCTGGGTGAGAGGAGTCAGGATGGGGGCAAGAAGGATAAGAAGCCAGCAGGATGAGGGCAGGCAGGGTTTTATCCCAGCACCATGCTGGGACAAGGAGAGCTGCTCAGCCCAGTGCCTTGTGGTTTCCCTGGAATGTTGCTGGGAGAGGAAGGAGGCTCTTTGGTGGATGCACCACGGTTTAAGCTGTTGTTCACGTGATGGGGATGGGGCTGTGGTCCAGCAAACACCAGGAGCTCACTCTTTGTGAGGCTGAGGCACTTGAGGCACACTGGAAAGCAAGGGTAGCAGCAAGGAAGGGAAGCTGAGGGGTTGTGCTCTTGCTTCCTCCAGGACCATACTGCTGCAGGCTCCTCTCCCAGCTTTCTGCCCCGACCTGGATTGTCCTCCCGTTTTATCACTGTGCCAAGGCTGTGAGCACACTGGGGTCTTTGGAAGGAGACTGCATGTGAGGGTCTTTGGTGTCTCCTGCTCCAGGCAAGGGCCCTGGAAGCCACTTGGTCACCTGGAGCATGAAGAGGTGCAGCTGATGCCCCCATCTCAGTTCTGCTGGTGAGAGGCTCCTGTGGCAAAGTCTTCACAGGGCTGTTCATGCAGGATTGGGGCATGTCTGTGATTCTATGTCCAGAGCTCAACCAGCATCTGTGCTGGGATAGCTGCAGGTAAAGATGCTCTGGGGCGCAACCTCTGTGCTCTTCCTGCACCACAGGAGGAATGAGGGATGTGAGGGCAGCTTTAGAGCCTCCCAAAGGAATGGGAAAGCCCAGCATGTACCAGGGGAATGGTGAATTTGGCTTGTGTTGGGTGTGTGTTGCTTGAGCACTGAGCCCAAACTGCTGGTCCTCCTCAGCCTGCATCACCATGGGACTCCATGGTGTCCCCTCAGTCACCACCCAGCTCTAACTCTGTCCTGCAAAAGCCACAGCTGCTGCATTGAGTTTGTCCCCTTAACACCCACTTAGGTCATGAGTGAAATGAGTTTGGCAGGTCTCAGCCTGCCCCACCATGGCTATTCCTTTACATGGTTGGAAACACCGTGGTCACTGCGAGGAGATGCCAATTCTACGTAGCAAAAAGATGATGCTGCACCGCAGGGGTGAGATGCTCTGCCAGAGCGGGGGGAGCTGGAGCTTCGGGCTTCCAATTTTCAGGATACAAGGGAGATTTTTTGCCTTTTAATTTAAGCAAATAGAAACTTCCCAGGAAAAAGCTAATCCCTGTGGAAGCTTTGGCCTCGCCTGCAAGGAAGGAACCTTGTAGCAACAACAAAATTCATATGGTTGATGAAAAAGCGCATCCTTTTCTGTTCACCCGCTCCTGTTTCTCTGCAGCAGGAAGCTGGAGAGGCGCGAGGGGAATATCTGCATTTCTCCTGGATCAGTCACTGGAACCAGCGTTCTCATTGGAACAATGGATGCAGCCTGGGCCCTCATTGCCAGAGCGGCTCTGCTGCAGCGCTCCCGGGTTTATTTTTGTCTGGGAATGGCTTGGAATGGGTTGTGGAGATCAGGTGATGGTGCCTGAGGAGCGCTTGGCATTGCCCATCCTGCTGCCGTGTGTGCACATGTCCATGGAGCAGGCAGCAGGCAGGGAGCAGGGCTCGGTGGGCAGGGCGATGCATCCGCATTACTGGATCCTTTTCTCTTGGCTGAGCACGCTCCGGGTACCATCTTGTGGGAGAGGGGATGGATGTGGATCCTGATTGACCTGGCTGATAGCTGGAATCAAAACCAGTGACTGCGGTTTGGCACTGGGATTGGGACCTGGAAACCAGTTTCTGATGGAATCATGGGTATTAAGGGAGATGACAAAGGAGACTTATGCAACATGCTCTAGAGTGAGGCACCCCTGCCCATGGCAGGGGTTGGAACTAGATGACCCTAAGGTCCTTTCCAACCCTGATTGTGCTATGATTCTATGACTGTGGCAGAGATGGGCAAGCCCAGCTTCCCAAGGACCGGTGTGATGTCTCCATCTCTGAGCCTGCTTCCTTTCCATATGGTTTCCATACTGGGCTGTGTTTGAGCAGTGTGGGAGAACTCCATGCTGTCCCACAAGAGCAGTCACCCTGGCAGAGGTGACTGAGATAACCTTTGAGTTGGCTACTTTGGTGAGGTAGCCAAATCTGGACAAGCTTTGACATAACAATCAATACTGAGGGTCCCTGGGGCACATCAAAGAAATCTGAGCTTCAGAAAGCACCGTGACACAGCAGCTTGGGGCAGGATTGGGGTTCACAGTCCTGCCCAGTCTGAGGGATGATGGGATGGGGTATTTCCTGTCAATGCCATGGGCATCTGGTGCATTCCCGATGGTCTGCTGTGCACCCAAACCATCAGAGCTGGGGTTCAGGGACACCCTGCTGGCTGCCAGCATCCTTGGCCATGCAGGGACACCCTGCAATAAGAAACCATTCCAGCTCCATCCACAACCTCAGCAGAGCCCCTTCTTGGAGGTGAGGGTGGCCACTGCCAGCAGGTTCACCCCCTGCTTTCTCCATCCGCTAGGAACAACCTGCATCTCTGGAAGCTTTTATTTCCCTTGAGGGTGTGAAGAGAGAGTGAATCCCCATTAAGCCTGGGGAGTGTACAGGCTTCTGTACTGGAGAGGGGGCAGAGCTGCCCTGGGGCCTCGGGTGATGGCATATGTGGTTAGCTCAACAAGTGGCACCACAGGAGCACAAGGAACAAGACCTTAACTTCTCAGGCACGGGATGAGGAGAGGAGCAGGGTGCTGTGCTGGGGGTCCAGGCAGTGATGGAGGCAGGGAGCATCACTTGATGTACGTGAATGGCCCAGAACCCTGTCCTGTGACTTGATACACGAGTCCAGCCTGACTTCAAAGTGCTCTATGGCGAAGGATGGGGCTCACCCTGACCCCAGGAGCATTCAAGCTGTGCTCTGTGAGCAGCACATTGCCAACGTCACCGTCTGTGGGTCAGGCCACCCTGCAAAGAGTCCCCTTTTATATAAAGCCAAAGCACATGATGCAAGAATGGAAGGAGCCTACCTTGCCCCAGCAGGTTATTTCAAGCTTGGCTGAGCTTCTTTCCTCTTGAGGGGATGCTTGCCAGCATCTCGGAAATGGCACTGGTGGGATCTCAGCCCAGGCACAGCACTGTCAGTCAGGGACCCGCTCTTTGCAGCCCTGAGCAGCAATTCCCTCTTGCAGCAGGAGGATGAGGATGGGCAGAGCGGGAGCAGCTCCCTCTGCCAGCCCTGCACTGCCCATGTGGGGAGCTCATGGCTGAGTTGTCTTGCAGCAGGCACACGGTGACAATCGCGGCATCGCCTGCTGCTCCCCATGGTTTCTGTGGCTTGTTGTCATGCGTGCAACAGATGATTTATGTTGATGCAGGCCCTCCAGGGGATGCTTTATGGCTTGTGGCATATGGAAATCTACAGACCCCTCTGGCAACAGTTGCATTGAGTCTCACACAGCTCCAAGGGTCTGACCCTGCTGGTGCTTCCCAGCTGCGTTTCTCTGGATCATCGTGTCTGGATATCTCTGATGTTGAGATCAAAGAGCCTGTGCTCATCCACGGGACTGAAACACTCAGCGGAAGGGCTGCAGGCACAAAGTACCGTCCTCTCCTGCTCTCTCAGCATAACCCTTACGTTGCCACGTGGAGGAAGCTCACAGATACACACAGAAGTAAAACTGTGATATCACCCCTCATTCTTTCCATAGGGAAGGTTACCAGGCTGCTCTGCTGGATGGAATTCTGTGGACATTGAGCCCACAGGAGCTGCTGTGTTGAATGCAAAGTGCATCCAGGCAAGGTTTGTGCTGAGACACTGACACATACCTGAGCCACTGGACTGTCACGCTCAAGGCAAAGTCTTTCTGGGCTTATTAGGGTAGGTGTCAGGGTCCTTGCAGGCTAACACTGTGAAACAGCCAAGCCTGACACATCAGGGCCTCCCCTCTCACTCTGCTGGTGTGCCTCTAATTGCAGCTCTCCTGAAGTATAAGTGAGTGATGTGGCTTTGGCAGTGGCAAGCCAGGTCCCAAGGCGAGCCCCAGGCAGAGGTTAGGTGATGGGGAAGGATGCAGATATCCCTGGAGCCCAACGTGCTCTGGGTACCACAGAAGAGCCAAGCATCAAGAGGAGGAGCAAAACCAGACCCAATCTTGCCAGAGACATGGAGCCCCCAGGTTCTTGTGCTTTGCTGAGGGGAATACTCCATGTGAACCCCAAAGTCATATTCCAGGTGGGAATGGTGACTCCTCTCAACACACGGCTCTGCAGCAGAGGTTGTGAATCCCATGACACACTCATGAGCTGGGAATGGCTCTTCCAGGGGAAAAGAAGGGGCAGCTCACTGCCAGGCACTTCAAATAAGACAATATAAGAGAAGTGAGGTTTCCTGTTGGCTTGGTGGTCACTGATTTAACAGTGTACTCCTTCCTTATTTCCATGTGAGGATAACTGGGTTTTGGTTCAGGTATGTCTTCCCATGGGGTAATCACCTTTCTAAACATACTCATCCAAGAGGAACATCCAGATGCCAGCATGAATGTATGATGTAAGTGACTCTGGGGTGATTTCATGTTTGTGCTCTTAGTTCATCAGTACAAACTCAGACAATGGTGAATTCTTCCACCCCAGACAGATCTTCAACCTGAGCACGTGTCTTGATATCTCAGGCTGGGACAAATAATGTGACTTCGACTTTTCCATACCCATACATGTCCCATTTTCAACTCCCTGGGCTAAGGGGGTGTTTATACATCAGGAAGAGTGTCAGTTAAGGCCATGATAGATGATGCTTTTGTCACCTGGAGAAGCTGGAGGTTGGAATAGAGGCATCAGTTTATATCACCATAGAGGTGATAGTGATGGAGATGATAGTGGAGTGAGGTCCTGGGAGAAGGATGGTGGTTTGGGAGAGAGTGAACAGCGTGGATGCTGCTTTGCTTTGACAATACAGGGTCTAGATGAGGCAGAACAGCCTGGTCTCTCTGTCCTGCTGCAGGGAGGGCTTGCAGATGGAAAGCTCATGGTTTGGGCTGGCTGCTTGAGCAGGCTGATAATACCTCAGGGAGGTCATCAGGGGCAGCTCTGTTACAGGCTGTCACATACCCATATCCTCCAGGAAAGCTTTGGGATGTCTTAGAGGAAAGCTGGTGCTGCAGCTCCTCCTTCCATCAGTGGGTGTCCAGGGCAGGTGATTGCAGCTGGCTGGGAGCAGTTGTCCCCACAGAGGAGCAATGCAAGTTACCCCAGCACCAGTCCCTGCTCTCCCATCCCTGTGCAGCATCCTCCATCCTTGTACCCTGCTTCCCCATCCCAGCAGGACCTGCCTGCCTCTGTGCTGTCCCACCACAGCACATGTCCCAGCAGAGAGGGTTTTTCTTGCCGCAAAGCTGCTTAGCAGCTTATGGAAACAATAAAAGTAGTATTATCTCCAATGGCGAGGCAGATGGTTTGGATGATTGGTTTGACTTCTAAGCTGGATTTGAGCTACGGATATTCTGATTTTTAACAATTTTTGGCTGGTCAGACTCTGGCAGAGTAATCTCCAATTCCTGCTCCCTGTAAACCCAGTCCTCTGTGCGCCGGGGATGGAGACCTGCCCTGCATGGGGACACATGCAGAGATCTGCATGGGATGGGGTACCCAGACACCCATTACCTGTGCTTGCAACCCCCTGACACCACCACCACCACTAGTCCTCAATGTGCTGGTGTCACCTCTGCCACCTTGATCTTGTGGGGACTATACCCCTCTCTGCTCCCATCCAGCATGGGTGGCAGCACTCTGCAAACCTATCACTGACAGGAGACCGGATCCAAGCTTCTCCCCCTTAACATTTGTCTATTCAAAGGGATTTATTCATTTTCCCTTCTTATTATCAGGAGCTGTGGACTTCACCCTTACATCTGAGTGCTGCTCCCAGCCACAGCTCCTCCTGCTGACACCAAGCTCCTGTTCTTGCTGTCGCCTTCACACCCAGCATCACTATGACGCTGCCATATGGAGGTCCATACGGTCCTCATTGCCTGGACATGGCCAGGGACCTTCTCCATCCCTCCTGCAGTGGGGACCCTTGGCCATCATTATCCCCTCTGGAAGCAGAGGGGTTTGTGTTGCTCCAGGGCTTCTTGCAAGTGACATGGTTTAGTGGTGGATTGGAAGTTGTGGGGTTATGGTTGGACTTGACGATACTAAGGTCTTTTCCAACCTGGTTGATTCCCTGATTCCTTGACTCCATAGTTCTTTGGTTTGTCCCTATACCCATGTGCTTGGCCTTATGAGAGGTGAGACAGGTATCTGGGAATGAAATCCCTGTTCAGCCCCACTGGGATTGGGGAAGGATGCTCTGGAGGATTTGTGGCTAACTTTGGTGCTGAGGGATGTGCAGCACCCACCCATAGGTCTCAAGTAATAAATCCTTTGGCCCAAGCCCCACCTGAGCAAAGCCATCACATCCAGTACATCCTTCATGTTGGAATCGTTTTTTATTTAGCAAATCTCCGGAGCGTTAAAATAAAACTCCCATAAAACAGGGATCATCTTTCTGTTTGCATGGAATTCATAAACTGAACGAAAGAAGAAGACTTCTACAGAGGTCAGAACGTCCCAAAACCTCCCCGTAAGAGAAATAACATCAGTTTTGTGTTCTGATCACGCTGATCAGCAGTCACCAGTGAAGCAGAGGGTGCAAGAGGGAAGGAGGGAGCGATGGGGGTGAAGGATGTGGGGAGGTTCAGTCCTACAACCAGGCAAAACTCCTTCCCTGGTGCACCATGAAACACCGGGGGGGATAAATCCTATTTTAAGGAACGGGGATAGTTTGGGGTCTGTTTGTGTGCAGGAGCTGCTGGAAAGGAAGAGCAGTGGCTGAGCACCCACCGAGGTGGGTACCAGGGAGGAGGATGCAGCGGCGGGCAGCAGGATGCGAAGCTGTTTCCCCATGGCCACAGGCACAGAGGATGGGGATCTCAGTGCCCGGTCCCCTGCAGCCTTTTCCCCCCTGCAGCTCCCGCAGGGCCCGGCACAGCGCTGTCAGAGCTGCCAAGGCTTATCTTTAGCTCTGTTCCCTCCGTCGCCTCCGCGCCCACCTCCTCGCCGCGCACCCGGCCCCCACCAAAACACGCCGTTATGTAAGTGCTCGCAGCAGCCATCTGGGGCTGAGTCAGACCCACGAACCCAAACGGACACAAGCCCACGAGGTGGGGATGCCATCCCCCCCGGTAACAGGCTTTTAGGGTCATCCCACTAACGCCCATCCCTGAGGGTCCGGCACATTCACTGCGGGGATGCTGAGCCGGGGATGCTGCAAGGGGACAATGGAGAAATGTCCCAGGAGTGATGCTTGAGGTCATCACAAAGTGCTGGGGTAGAGGGGGATAAGGGTTAATTAATTGTAGGCTAATGAGCTATCGCTAAAGTAAATGTGCTAGCTGCAGGGGAAGAGGAGCACCGACTGGCTGGGGAAGGGGTGATGCTCTTGGACAAATCTCTTCCCTCTCCATCCACAACCTCCATATCCCATCCTTCAAGCAGCACCACAGTGCTCAGTTCGACTCCAAATTTGTCCATTTGGGGGTGTTTCCCCCCAAAAAACCCAATGTCGGGAACGGGGGTTTCCTTCACCTCCTTTAAATCACTGTTTTTCTCCGAGAGCAGCATCCTGGCGAGCGCTTGTGACCCGAACTTGGCAGCGTTGTGCTGATTCACGCCGGCTGTTACCAAAACTGCCTAAAACCGACAGAAAAAGGGACGCTGACTCATGTGTTTGCCTTCTGCCAGCGGGGAGAAATGTGAAAGGTGAGCAAAGTACTTAACAGGTGATAATTGCATTCAGCACTGTATTCAATCCATAGTCATGAGCTGGAATGTTATTACTAAAGAGGCCTTTTACAATTAAGAGAGGGGAAATAAAAAGCGAAGTATTTAAGGTTTTTAGCCTTGACAGTGACCTTTTAACAATAAGTGTAAGGAAACCCCGAATTTTGTCCCACACACGCTTCTAAATCCGTGTTAAGGAGAAACTCCAGCTGCTGCCTTCCTGGTCTCTGCAGGTATGCCCGTGGTTGGTTCCTCATCGATATCCTGTTATGCAGTGGGATGAAACCCACCATAGGATGGAGTGGGATGTGGCACGCGGAGCTGGGGAGCCAACCCCTCCGTGGGAGAGCTCTTGGTGTTGCTCTCCAGGGCAGGTGTAGTGGGAGAAAAGAGTTGAAAAGGGTCCACCTTAATGCAAGATGAAAAAGCAAATTGCCAGCAGGAGAGCAGAGATGCTGCTCTGTTACTATGGTTACCCCAGAGACAACTGAGCATCCCTGGGTATCGCCTTGTGGTACCCGAGCTGCTCCCGGCCACCCGGAATGGTGCTGGGGCAAATCAGGGGGGCAAAGGAGGGATCTGTGGGGTCTGAGCTTCTTGAAGCAGGCAGGAGAGGATGCATCCAGGATGGGTGGAGGAGCAGCATCTTCAGTGGGGCCAGGGCAAGGCTCCTGCTTCCACCCCTCCGAGATGTGATGCAAGGCTGATTTGTTAGGAAACACTGGGAATTTGGTTCAGAGAGTGGCACCAACCCACACCAGTTCAGGAGTCAGACCAATGTGGTGCCCTTCCCTGAGTGGCACCATGGCACCAAAGCACAGCAAGGGCATGTAGCACAACACGTAACTGTATTCCAGTTCCATCCTGGTGGGAATCCAGAGCTCACAGTCCCTCTGCCCACTGTCTGCCTGATCAAGAGGGATTGACCCACACAGATTTTGGTGGTGATGTTTGAGCCGAACACATCTAAACCGATGGAAAAGCAGCCTGCTTTTTGGGAGGACAGAAACCTCTGCAAGTGCACACAGAGATGCCCTGGTCCCCTGAATCCAAAGGGGAAGAGGCGAGAGCTGGTGAATTGCTGAGTTTAGAGAGGGTTTTAGCATTTAAAGCTATTGTGAGTACCAAAAGTGGGGTTTGCCAGCAAAGAAACAGCCTCAACCTCAGCCCATTGGCTTAGCATCCCTGCTGGAAGCACCTTGGCCATGCTTTTGGGGGGTAAAGGAATCTCCTTCCCTGCAGAGGCAGCTGCTGCCTTCCCATTGCCACTGATCCTGACCACCACCGCAGCCTGTTAGTTTAGCTCTAAACCCTGAAGACAGTGATGATCAGAGTGGAAATAAGCAAGGACTGAACGTCCTGGTAGCGCTTTTCCCCTGGTGCCAGCATCAGCTTGGCTCCCTGGGGATTTCTGCCACAAGAGCCACTGAGGGAGGAATTCTGGAGGCAGTCAAGCAATCCCTGGGGAGCTGCTGGCTTATCATTAATGAAGCGATGGGTTTTGTAGTGCAAACTGCTGTGTGAAGAGTCCCCACCAATGGCAAAGCAAATGGCCCAGCAGCTTTGGGTAGCTGCTACCCAGGCTGATGCTCGTCCCAAGGAGAGATGCTGTCAGGGCCCTGCGAGAGCATCCCATGCACTGTCCCTGGTGTTTTCCTTCCCGACATCCAGCCAGCGTTTTGGAGGAGATCAGGGAGCTTTTTCCCATCTCACCTCCTGGAAGAGGACATTACATTCCCCAATAATCCCCCTCTCCTGTCTTCAGCAGGAGAAAAGCTTCCAGAAAAGCATCTGGTCCAGATTTAAAGGCATTAAGAGACAGAGATTGGTAGCTTGTTCTAATAGCTAATCACTATTAAAAGATCTCTCCTTATTTCCAAGACAGATTTGTCTGGCTTCAGCTTCCAGGAAGAGGTGGTTATTATGCCTTTCCCTGGTAGATTAAGTTACCTCTTTGTACCAGTGTATTCTCCCCATGACACATGCTGTAATCAAGTCACCTCTCAGTCTCCCCCTTTGATAAATTAAACGTGTTGTGCTCTTCAATCATGCTTAACCCTGACCCTGCCTTTGGTGATTACAGTGAGTGGATGGCAGTGATTTTTATTGCAATGATTAAAAATCTCCTTTATGGGGTAAGGGATGGAGCTGATGGGATCCAGCTGAACATCACTGGTGGGTGGAAGCTATCGGTGACTGGTCACCTGCCCCAGATTCAGGCCCATGAGAAGCCTTAGAAATGATGCTGAATAATGTCTCCAGGTTATCTTGGTCCATGATCCCCTTTTCCAGGTGCAAAAGCCAGGGGGAGAATCCAGGATGGCAAATCCACAGGCTCTGTGTCCGCCAGGTCATTAACCTCTCTATAAATAGCATCCCGCACACTCATCCTGCTTTCCTTCTGCCATGACATACCATTAAAGACATTTAAACTGTCACTTGGACAGGGTGTAATGTCCCATGAGGTCCCTGAAGGAGGTAACAACCATAGGAAATAGATCCTAATGGAGCCCAAGGGGGACCAAGGTCGCTCTAGGAAGATGTGTTGGATCAGTCTCGGATGACTGGGCTCTTCCTGCTTGGGCTCCAGACACATTTCCCATCTCCGGGCTCCCTGCATGGCTGAGCTGCTGCTGTTCAGTCCCCTGGCAAAAGCCCATCAGTGCAGCAGAGCAAAGGATATCCACGTTATGGGGCTGTGCAAAGACCCTGCAGAACCCCCATCCCACTGAGCATCCCTGCAGCTCCTTCAACAGAGAGATAAAGCTATCCTCATCCTCAGGATAATAAGGAACATATGGATATGAGGCTCCTACCTAGAGGCAGCAGGATGGACCTAAAAGGCCCCTAAAACATCCCTGGTTGTCCTGCTGGCCCCCAGTCTTGCACCAGGTTTTCTGCATATATATATATGTGGGACAACTGAGAGGCTTGAAACCCCATCTGAAGGCAGACACTTCCCTGTGATCTTTAAAATATACAGCATGACGCGAGGGATTTTAAATAGATCAAAATACATTTATTACATATTTATATTATTTTCTCTAGTCTATTTATATCTTTTGGAGACTCTTATATATAATATATATAATATATTTAAAATAACATAAAATTGGCCAGTTTTGTCATCTGAAATACATTTTACAAATATATATATACATTGACACATATATCTCAAATATATGTGCAATGAGACAGAGAAACACCAGAGGTGGAAAAGGTACAGGTACTTCATTGCATCCATCAGCTCATCTATCGCTGCACGTCACCATCGCCCCAGCAACCCCGGCCTTTTACCCCTGGGAAACCAGTGCTCCCAGTTGCCAACCTGCCCGTGTGAACTGGTGCTGGGTCTCGGTCCCCAAACCATGTGGGATCAAACCTGGGGGAGCACCAGGGTGTTTTTTTGGGGGGGATGGAGGAATGATGGAGCCCCAGGGCAGATGCACTCAGCGATGGGTGGCATCAGGTTGGGCACTGTCCCATGTCCCCTCCCTGCTCATAACACAGATCCTGCCCTGTGCCACCCCCACCGTGGCAGCATTCCTGAATTGGGGGGGAAGAGAGCAGGATACATCTGGAACGCCAAACCCGGCTGCCGTACACTCATTTTGGTGTAGAAGAAATGGAAGATGGAGGGGAAACACACTGGGGATTCTTTTGGTTGTCAGCACAAGAGGAAAGGAAAGAGCAGGAGGGTTTAAAAATAACCGTGTTTGTTCTGCCTTATTAAAGATAGAAAAGGTGGCTCTGGATTCATCTCCTACAAAAGGTTTGAAGGTCAAGCAGGCACCGAATCGCAAAAGGTTAAGCACTAAGTGATTGTCCCAGCCCTAAAAGAAGACTAAGTGCACTAACTTCAGTTATGAGAAGCTAAGGCTCATCCTGACGGCTTCCAGCCCTGGGGATCTGCCTGGGTCTCCCATGAGCAGAGGATGCTCTTCTGATCCAGAGGGTTTGAGGCACAGGGATGCGGCCGCTTTCTGCTCTCACTGGTGTATTTATGGGGGGTGAAGCCAAGTGGGAGCAGCAGCGGGTCCAGCTCCCGGCCCCTGTGGCTGGTGCTGGAGGCTGCTCCAAGCCCCAGCCGAGGGCAATCCCTATGGGATGCTGGCCAAGAGGATTAGCGGCTCTCGCCTTTCTCGGCCTCCTGCCATCCTCCAAGGATCAAGTGTAACGCTGCAGTTAACTCCATGGATGGAGCAGCCCCAGCTTGGAGGAAATGGCTGATGGCTGGTTCAAGGGGAACATGTCCCATCACTCTTCTCTATTCCCCTTCCCACTGGGATCCCGCTCCATCCCTGGGCTGACCAACACCAAACCCACAGCATCCCTGTGCCTTTCCAACCCCTCATTGGAACCCAAATACCAAACACCACTTTGGGGCTTTTTTCCACTGCCCCCCTTCTTTCTTTAACAACCTCTGTGATTCCAACCCCCCAGGGCAGCTGCCCCAATGCTCCCTGATGGTAAGAAAGAAGACCAGTAGCTCAGAGCACTCACAGGTAGGCAAAAATAATGTTTATACACTATGTACCAGCATGGTCCATGGCCAGGACGAGGACTATACAGTATATATATGACAACTCGCCAGAGCTAGATCCTCACTAGTGGGGAATGGGGAAGGGGATATGTGAACAGGAGCCAGGAAGGGTCCGAACCCCCCCATCCATGGGCACTTCCCTACCCGGTTCACATCTTCCTACGCAGCGGTTTAAAAATACATCTGTATATATTATTCTATTCTCCCAGGTAACACTGTACAGTCATAGAAGTTTCTTTAAAAGCAATAATTTACTTAAAGACATCTCTATTTTTTCTTTCTGTTGTTTTATACAAATATTTACTGTGAGATATATATATATTTATAAAGAAAGGAACCCTCTGAGAACCCTACAGCAGCAAGATGTGCACCTTTTGTTTGTATAATAATAAGTATTTATTCAAAAGAACCTAAACAACTTAAAAGCATCTTCTTAAAAAAATAAATAGGTAGTGCGCACACACAATCTCTCTGTTCCCCTTTTCCATCATTCCCACCCTCCCCTGGGTGCTATGGTGCAAAAAAGCAGGTGGGAAAACCATCGCCCCCCCCCAGGAGCAAAGGGATCAGTGATGGAATGGCATCTGTGTACCCTGCATTAGCAACACATATGTTGTGGCTGGAACTTAATGGCATATCCCAATGTGTCCCTGCTTTTGGGGCTTCCTGTGCTGCCCCCGGGGATGTTTTCTCCCAGTGGCTGGCTTTTAGGGCAGCCCCATAGTGGGCAGTGTGGGGTGGTGATGATGGATGCTGTTAGGAAGTGCAGGGGTGATGTCCCGGTCCTTTTCCCACAGCCAAATGGTGAGACGTGATGCTTGGGGACACAGGGAAGTGGGGGGCACTGGGGAAGCTGCTCCCCAGAGCCCTTTACAAGATGGGGATGAGGACACAGGACAAATCTTGCCTTTGGCACCGAGGTCAGGACATGCCACAGCAAGTTGCAATGACATGACATGGCTTTCCTGATGTGGGCCCTGGGAAGAGAAGCACCGGGAACCTGACACACTGATGGACCCGGCTCTCAACACCTTCTCCCCAACGATGGGTGGTATTGGGCTCCACACCCAGGGATGGGTGCGGGATGCCTATGGGTACCAAAGCCTTTCCCACAGCCACGGGGAGCAGGGAGCCAGCTTTTGGCTCCCAGAGCACCAATGAGCAGCACAGCCTGGATGGAGGGAATGCGACCTGCCTATTCCCAACTCCTTCCCTCTTGCAAAGGCAGGGAACAGGGCAAGAGCCAAGGCTTCCCACGCATGGGGTTGCTTTGCCTGAGCAAAAGCTAATCCAGCGTGCCACCAAGGCCAACCTCAACCACAGAAGACATTGGGATGAGGACATTGCCACAGGGGCAGAGAAAAGGGGACATCACGCCGGGGAGGGATGCAAGCAGGGAAGCAGGATGCCACAGAGGAGGGCTTGGTGTGGGATGAGTTTGCATCTCTAAGGCACAATCCACCTCAAGGCTGGGACGCAGGGACAGGTTGAAGTGCTAGACAGAGTGGTTGTTTTTGACTGGCATCAGTTGGTTTAGGAAAACCATCAGCTTCCGAAGCAGGACACTCCAGTGAATGGGGAATTCTTAAACCCCAGCCTGGCCCAGGGACAGCTCCTGTGCTAGAAGTGCAACCCAACAAAATGACTTTCGCATTGGTTTCTGCATTTGAAATGATTTTTTTCAAATGAGATAATACCAAATTGGTTGGAAAAGGGGGGAAATTCCCAATCTTGAGAGCTTTCCACTCTCCTTTTTGTGCTTTACACCATTTTGTCCCAGTTATGACAAAACTCATGAATTCCCCACTGGAAATGCTGGGGGAGACCCAACGCTTCACCCCATTTCCACCCTGAGCATCAGCATTTCCTGAAACTGGCTCATCACTGTGTTTGCAATGCTTCTTTCTGTCTGGTTTTGCCTTCCCTTTGCCAGTCATTATGCTACTTGCTTTTGCTTCCACGGACCACCAACCACTTACATCTGCTTTCTACCTACGAAGTCATTGCCAGTGGCAAAAAAAAACACCCCAAAATTGGATGCAGTCTTGACTTCTAGCTCTTAAATCTGCCCAGCAAGTCACCCCCTCAAAGGACCCCCGTGGCTTATTCATTCCCTCATTCATTTGTATAAAATACTGGATGACTTTGTTAATATTTAATATTATTATTATTGTTATTATTATTATTATTATTTTGGTAAACAGTCTCCCAAAGAGTTTCAGTGAAAAAATTAAAAACCCTCTCACCTCTCACTCCCCTCCCTTTTATTCCCCAAATTAAAAAGCAGTACGTTAACGTTGCATGGTATTTCAAGTGTTGTTCTTGTGCAACTGAACCCGACCGCCTGTTGAAAGGAGCAATTTTGTTGTTGTTGTTGCTGCTCAGTTAAAAATGAAAGGAAAAAAAGTAAAAGAGAAAGGTTTGCTTCCTGATAATTCCTCTTTTTGGATCTCGGGTCCAAGAAAACACTTTCCCTGCAAGGAGAGCAAAGCCCCATGGGGGCACATGGGGCGAGCGCCTTCCCGCACCGCACTGACCTTCCTCTTGCTATCCATCCATCCATCCATCCATCCATCCATCCATCCATCCATTACCCATCATCCATCCATCTCTCCATCCATCATCTCTCCATCCATCCCCCAGAGCCATCGGCCCCACCGCGGGCGCCGGGTGCGGGAGCCGCGCCGTGGCCCTGCTGCCGTCCCCTCCTGCAGACCGTTCAGTGGTTATTGCGATGAAACTGAACACTATGAACGATACTAATTTCTCAAGCATTCCTATGGCACTTGCATTGTTCTGCATAATTGGAGCGGGTTGTAGGGGAAGAGATTAGAGGAGGAAAAAGAATACCCTCGGAAAAGTCAATGGAAGGACCAAGAGTCATATTTCCGACTCCCTCCTGTATGACCGCTGATCCAACGCTATTGTGGCTTGAAGCCTATCGAACTCATGCCTGTTGTCCGGGCTCAGTTCCTCCAAACCCCGGCTGTCATCATCTTCCTCTTCCTCATCGCGGCTCATGAAGGCCAGCTCGTTCTCATAGCAGAAGGAGTTGGTGCTGGACAGAAGAAATTTGTTCTCCACCAAGTCCTTGGCGCTGCAGCGGGGGGTGGATGGGACCTCATAGGTTTTGTGGAAGTGGGAATAGTCTACTTTGTACTGGTTTTTCTCCTCGAACAAGACTGGCTCGAAGCGGTGGCCCCAGAGGATCTCACTGGCCAGGTAGGAGCTCCGAGCTTGCGTTGTCATAGCGGTGGCTTCTACCATGCCTTCCAGAATGACCACGATCTCAAAGTCATCTGTCTCCAAGTCCTGGCGGCTGATCCCGAACAAGGGGCTGTCTTCGTTGATCTCGTGGAGAATGGTGATGGGAGACACCAAGAAGATACGGTCCAAGCCTTTATCAAACCCCACGTCGATGTCTATTTGGTCAAGTGGTATGTACTCCCCTTCTTCTGTGATCCTGGGCTTAATTAGCTGAGCTCGTACGTGGGCTTCTACTATGTGGCTTTTTCGGAGGTTCCCAACTCTCCACATGAGGCAGAGTTTTCCATCTCTCATTGCCACTACTGCATTATGGCTGAAAAGTAAAGTCTGGGCCCGTTTTTTGGGCCTGGCCATCTTTGCCATTATTGCACCAATCATGAAAGAGTCAATTATACACCCCACAATGGACTGAACCACCACCATGAAGACCGCGAGTGGGCACTCCTCTGTCACGCAGCGGAAGCCATAACCAATAGTCGTTTGGGTCTCAATGGAGAACAGAAAAGCAGCCACAAAGCCATTGACCTGCAGAACGCAAGGCTTGAAGGTATCGTCTCCAACTGGGTTTTCCAGGTCTCCATGAATGAGTGCAATTAGCCAGAAAATCAGCCCAAACAACAACCAGGACACTAGAAACGCCAAGGAAAAGAGCAAGAGCATATACCTCCAGCGGATGTCAACGCACGTGGTAAACATGTCTGCAATGTACCTCTGAGGCTTGTCATCCATATTGGTGAACTCCACGTTGCACTGACCGTTCTTCTTTACAAACCTGTTCCTGCATTTCCTCCTGGTGTGGATTTTCCCATTGCCAAAGCCGTTGATACCTGGCATGGTGGTCAACCTCAGCCCGTCTTCCTCGGAGGACACGATGCTGTAAGGGTTGACTCTGCCGGTAGTCATCCCTGAGCCAAGCCCACAGTGACGGTGAAGGGTCCTGCGACACCCAATGTCCCCCTGGCCCACCCCTGCCCACCCCCCAAATTCTGTTGCGGTGGAAGAGAAGTCCCAAGCTTCCACGTCTTGGCTGCCACGTCACCACGCTGGTCCCGTGAGAGGCTCTGCAAGGAGAAAACAAGGACACGTCTCTTACATCTCATGGCAAAGGTACCCAAAGGGGTGTTTGGCTACGGGACTGATGGGGTGGGTGGCTGCTGGATGAGGACCCCCCCTGCAGTGCATTAACTCTCCTTATGCCTAAGCATAAGAGAAAGAAGAAGGTCTTAGAGCTCATTTTTTCATACTACAAAGCAAATGAGCAAACCTTGCTGGGGAGATGCAGCATTTGTGGGAGCCTCAACAACAGCAGCAGATGAAAAACCCTGGGTAGCACTGGAATCTCTTCCCTTCACTTTTCTCATGAACTCCGCTGTCAGAGCGGGGTCAGGCTGTTGGAGAGGAAAGCAGAGAGGCCAAGATGTTCTCCTTAGTAGATATCTCCTTAGAGATATCAATAAAGGTACTCCTGAAAGCAGCTCCATCAGTTCACATTGCCCGTGCCAGATGGACCACTGCCCAGCACATTGCAGCAGCGGCCGCCCGACCTCCTGAGCACCAGCTCTTCTGGGGTCAAGGGAAAGCTCAGGGAGATGTGGATTTAACCTCCATCTCCCAGCCCAGGGATGGGAGAGGACACGGTCAACGTGCAGCCGGTTGGAGAAGGCCCCGGGAAGGCACTCGCTTGGGGCAGAGGAGCAACTTTCGCAATGCATCCATTGGGACATGGAGCCATCTACGGTCACAGATGGGTTTTGTTGGCCAAAACTTATGGAGGGACAACTGCCACTGGGGAACACGGAGCTGTTTTGATCCTTTTTAGAGGGCTCAGCTGCAGGGTCAGGGACCTACACATGGCTTTGCCTGGGAAAGAGGTGGCATGGATATAGGACAGGCAGCCCAAGCTGCGATGGTGGGGGAACTCAATGACATCCTGACAGAGGAGACTCCATCCCCTCTGCAATGGCATGCGTGGCTGCATCAGGCAGTGAACAGCATTGTAGAATCCACATGGCACATAAAGCACTCTATGGAGATGGTACTGCAGGAACGCTTCCCAAACCCACCCCTACTGCAGCTCATCCTCTTATTTAGCGATGTGGGATATGTCAGTAGCAATGGAACCACCTTGCTGGCAATGAGACCTGCATGGGGCAGCAGTGTAGTTGCAGAGCCCCCCACAACACCCATTCCCCAGCACAAAGGACCCCGACTCGTGCCCAGAGGCACAGCTGATCCCACCGCTGTGTCGGATCCACTGGCATCAGATCGATGCAGTCGATTCCTGCAATCAGCTCAAGTGCCCGGGGCCACACTGGGACAAGAACACCCTTTCCATTACACCATTACATGGCAGCCAGAACCAGGGAGCATTGCCAGGCACAGCCTGTCTGGGGCTGCATCGGCCTGCCTAGCAATGATACCCTGGGTTGTCTTCTTACTGAAGATCTCCCCAATTCCAGCCTGGGATTTGGGAATCCCAGCACCACAAGCAGAGTGCTGACAACCAACCCAGGTCCTTACAGACCAACCAACATCTTTCCTCTTTCACAACCATGTTTTATCCCCAAGCACCACTGTTATTTCTTGGTGTGTCAGCAGACCAAGTGATTGCTCACACTGACATGAGATCCTCTCCCTCCTCCCAGACATTTGAAACAGCAAAATAGGCATGAACATTAAGATTAACTTTGAATATTCCCAGCTTTATAGTCCCTGGAAGTCAAATGGGACCAAAGTGGCTGTGCGGAGCTGATGTGTCAGGATGGCTGCAGGCTCACGCTGCCAAACCCATGCTGCTCACCCATCCTCAGTATCCTACTGACCACACCAGCTCCATTCATTTCTCTCTCTTCTCCTTTGCCAATGAAAGCGGAGCATGAGGAGCCAGAAGAGGCTTTCTCCATCACCGCTCCGGATGTCCCTGGGGGGAACAAGCCCTGAGCTTTTGCCATGGGGTGAATTTGCTGTTGGACTTTTTAATGAAGTCGTGGTACATCTGAGAATGGAGGGAACTGCAGAGAGCGCCTGGTGACCTGTGCAGGATTAGTTGGGGATGGATTAACTGTGCTGGAAGGGAGACGTGCAGGGCACTGCCGAGGCAGCAGTGCTGCCTTCACCGAGGGGACAGTCCCAGGGACCCCCGGACTCCACAGTCACTGCTACCGCTCCCCTCTGTCTTCCCCCTTTCCCTCTTCCCTCCTTCCATCCCTCCTTTCTTCCCTTCTCTCTTCCTTCTTCTGCTCTTTAAATTTTATTTTTATTTTCCTCCTTTTTTCTTCTTTTTCTCTTTTTTCTTTTTTCTTTCCTTCTTCTGTCTCTTTCCCTTTCCTTTTCCCTTTCCCTTTCCCTTTCCCTTTCCATTTCCCTTTCCTTTTCCCTTTCCATTTCCCTTTCCATTTCCATTGCTTTGATTTCCCCTTCAGTTTTCCTTTTTAATTTCTTTTTTCCTTTTCCCTTTTTCTTTTTTCTATTTCTCTCTTCCTCTCTTTCTTCTGTTCTTCCTTTCTCTCACTTTTATACTCCTTCCTTCCTTCCTTCTTTCCATCTGTCCATCCATCCACCCTATCCAAGCATCCTAGAATCAGGGCACCCTCTGCTTCAGGTGGATGCCAGGACAGACCCAAGGGGCTGACCCTGCTTCAGGGATGGAGCAGCTCCAGCTCCCACATGGGACCCCACATCCACTGGGGCTGAGTCTCCCTTGGGAAGCCGACAGCAGCAGCATGGGGAGACAGCAGCTAAATAAAGGCTCTCAGAGTGGCTCTGCCGGAGCAGCCGCCTGCGGCTCCTGCTTTATTTAGCCCCGTTTTGTTTGGAAATACTCTCACCGAGTTTGCTGAAAGCTGAGTTTCTGCTGTGGTTTCAATGGGAAGGCTCCAGCCCCACGCTGCCGCTGCGGGAGGCTCGGGCTGGGATACAGCTCATGGAAACCCGTGGCTGGATGGGCTGTGCCGTGGGTACCAGTGGGGAACCACGGCCCAGTGAGGACCCTGTGCTTCCTTGAGTCACCCTCCAGCATCCCAACCGTAACTGACGGAGGTGTTATAAGAGATGACATCCCCCTGTCCCTGCCTCCTCCCTGTGTGTTTCGCACCTCAGAGCATCACAATTCCACCCTCTGGGAGCAAACTCAAAGCTTTCCCTAATAACCTCTTCCCCCTTAATCCCATTGTCAGTGCTGACAAACCCACGCTGGGTGTTGAGCGGGTCCAGGACCATCCCCTGCTGCTCTTGTGCAGCACTAATAGTGTTAACACATAGGAAACAAAATGAGCCCATAATATTAGTAGCGGGAAGGAACAGCCCATAGCGCCATGGACTACCCCAGCTAATGAGCTGACAGTAGAGGCAATGACTCCTGCCACTAAACTGCAGCAACCAAACTCCCACCAAGTGAATTCCCGCAGAGAATCCAAGTGTTTCCAGCAAGCCGAATGCCTAATCTGATTTTCATTCTGCTTTAAAAGGGAATTAAATGCTAACACCAAGCTTCTGAGCAGCCTGTGAGCAAGAGACGTGTGCAGTGCTGGCGAGGTCACTAGTTAGAGCCCATTGAATATGTCGATGAGATTTATCATCGCACCTTTCCACTGTAACCACTGGAGGGGATGTGTTTTAGGACCATCAGGGATGCTGTTCCCCCCTCCTGTGACCTATCAGTGTGGATTCTATCCCTGTTAATGGAAGGGGAATGGGCTGTGTTCGGGAGGGATGAACCCATATGGAGACTCAGAGAAACTGAGATTGCAGATGCAGATGGAGGTGACCACAGAAGAGGAGATGGTGCAAGGAGGTCACTCTCGGTGCTGCTGCCTGCCCTGCACTGGGAGATAACACTGCTATCTCCTACAGCAATGCCCTTCACGCCCCAGCAGCGGGACAGCAATGTCAGCACCGAGCAGGGAGCTCTGCGGTGGCCATGCCAGGGTGCTCAAACCGCTCCTGTTCACCCCATTCTGATGAAGTGACCTAGCACTGAGCACCCACACAATGGGGGTCAGTGGAGCTGGGGAGGGGAGGCCGCTGCGTTAATAACTTGGTCCTCCAAAGCCCTGCTTTTGGATAGTTCCAATAAATTAAGGGTTGATGTGGGGGGAAGGCCCTTTTAAAGGACCCTCCACTTTCCTTCTGCTGCCAGGGTTATTATTCCTACAAGTGAGAGAAAACTGCTCTGTTTTGGCAAGCACATGGGCAGAACACAGCCGCAGGCATCCATCCTTCCCATGGAACCCCATGCATCCCCTAAGTGCCAGCGAGCAGCTGAGACATCACTGTCTGCAAGCCCTGATGGTGCATGCAGGAGGGAAACTGAGGCACAGGGGACAAGGAAGGCCCTTGGAGGGGAATATGGAGGCAGTGGGGTGCCTGGAGAGGTGCTGGCTCATCCCCATCCCCCTGAGCCACGTGTGGATGCCGCTGCATGGGAGGAGAAAAGGGTCCACGCGTGGTGCTCAGCACCACCAGGGCCCGATGGCCTCTGTAGGGTGATGGAATTGTGCTTAAGCACCATAAAACTCCCGCTGTTTGTGCCCTGGATCAGTGGGGATCCTGGGACAGACCCCTACAGAGGCTGCACTGAGCACATGGTTGGTCCCCAAGACCATGGCACAAGGGATGGAGCATCCCAATCCCAATGCCTCTGTGGCTGCTCCAGCCCCAGCATCCAGCCAGGCTCCAGCACCAAGGCTTCACAGTCAGGACCCCCCCTCCTGTGATGTTGTCCCCCCACAGACAGTATCAAAGGTATCAGGAAACACCACAGGACCCACATCCAGCCCAGAAATCCCATCTTGCTTCCCTCAGAAACACTGTATGCTTGCATCCATACAGCTGGACATGGCTGGGAATAAGGACGAGGGCAAAGGGGTACAGAGTGGGGGAAGGCCTTGGCAGGGTCAATCCACATTGGATGTTGCCAAAGGATGCCCCTAAACCTCAAGGGATGCATCCAGACTGCCCTATCCCTGCAACGCCCCTGCCCAAACCTGTGTGGTACCCACAACCCCATCCCCACAACCAGTCCCGGCTGCCCCAGCTCAGAGAATGGGTGTTAATAACCCACAGATCACCCTGGGATGGGGAGCAGAGCCCCATCCACCCCTTGGGCAGGGGGATACTGGGAGGAGGAGGTCAGCCCTTACCTGGTGTGTGCCCGGGGGGCTCTCCCCAGGGCTCCCCGGCCATGGCTGCAGGGCACAGGGTGCCCCCGGCCCTGCTGCAGCCCAGGGCAGAGCCAGAGAGTTTTAATTGAGTTTCTAGATTATCCCTGGGGAGAAACTGTAATCTCCTTAAATCCAACCTCTGCTCGCGTCCCATAACCTCCTGTCCTGCAACGGTGAAGGGATTTACAGAGGGGGAGGGGATGCTTCCTGGACTGCTGATGCTCCGGATCCTGTGCCCCACAGGATTTGTCCCATGGGATGCTAGGGATCTGCTCCCAGCATCCATGGGAATTAAGGCAGTGGCAAAGTCCCCTCTCCTCATGTCACCAGGGGTGTCCTAAGAGCCTACTGGGGCTCCGGTGATGCTGGATGGTGCTGGGTGCAAGAAGGGAGCTGGCAGTGGGGTGCTTGGGGGATGAAGATGAGCACCCCTGGATGGGCTTTGAACTGAAGCAAGTCCCTTTCCCTGGGAGCTTCTGCCCCCAAAAGCTGCATCCCTGGACCACGCGGGCCAGAGGGTGTTTGTGGATGGGTGACCTTGGGGTGTCTCCGTGCGCTCTCCTCCATCACATGGCCCTGCTCCCTCCTGCATATTCCCATATCTGGATATGTGCTGGGCTCCAACCCCAGTCTCTCCCAAGGACAAATGCCAGCGATGGGGCTGCAGCAGATGGTGGTAGGGCTGAAATCAGCCGGTCACGCTCCTGCCTGCCCTGAGCGCTGGTTGCGCCATTGATGGGGCCTCTGCAGGGATGCAGGTTTCCATTGGGAATGGCAAGTTCCCATCCAGCGCATGCCAAAAGGCTCAGGGGGGAAGGCCCTGAACAAGAGGGGATCACCCCGCTGCTAAAAACACCATGGGAAGAAAGGGAAAAGCGGGATAGAAAAGACAAATGTCTCCATGTGGATTTGGTCACCAAGCAGATGGAGATGAGCCAAGGGATGAAGCACTGAGGGACACCCATGCTGCAGGTAACACCAGGGCAGAGCTCCACAGCATGAATTAAGGGAGCAATTCCTGCTTAAACCTTAAGGTTAGAGGCAGAAGATGATGGATCTGGGCTCCATTCGGTCCTGCTGCAGGACTAATCCTTCCCAGCTCCCATTAAGGTCCTCTTCCCAAATCCCGACTCTGGTTTTCCCGTGTTCCTCGGAGCTCCGCTCTCGCCCATCACAAACCCCCCCTTTACTCCTGGAGCCGTGTCTGGAACATCGCATGTGTGGGCAGCGCCTGCGCCCAGGAAATGTTTATCCTGAAAGCGCGACATGCGGCACGTTGGGAGCGATTGGGATGACAGCCGGGAGCCCATGGAGCCGCGGGAAGAGCGATGCTGAGTGCCACAGCACCGGCTGGGAATTCAGCTGGGAATCAGCATGGAAAGGAGCGGGAAGAGCATAAGAACCAGCTCAGGATGGATACACAGATCCCATATTCCCTGCAAAAGATGGAATGTAAGCAAGGATGAGCTGTAAACCACTCATCAGCATCCTCCACTCTTTGCTGGTCTTTAAACCCACTGCTATTCCTGCTCCATCCAAGCATTAGAATGATAGAATGGTTTGGGCTGGAAGGGACATTAAAGCTCATCCATTTCCAACCCCCTGCCATAAGCAGGGGCACCTCACACTGGAACATGTCACCCAAGGCTTTGTCCAACCTGGCCTTGAGCACTGCCAGGGATGAAGCAAATACAATGTCCTTAGGAAAGAACTTCCTTACACTTAACCCAAGCTCAATTGATTGATGAGGGATGCAACCTGCATCTTGCTATCCCAGGCAGTTTTCCTGGGGTAAAGTTGCCTTTTCCACCCTTCAGCAACCTTCAGCATCATTAAGGTGTCAGCAGAGCCCTGAACTTGGCTTGTAAGCAAAGGAAGAAGGAGATGGGGAGGAAAGGCCAAGCCATGCTTGGGCAGAGCTGCTCTCCTGGCTCTACTCACCCAATGATGGCAGTAAGAGGCGGAGATGCCAAGCCTGATGCCGTTTCCTTCCTTCCTGCAAGGAAGCAGCAGGGACTTTGCCCAGCAGCACGTTGCTGTCCTGGCTGATGGCTCCCCAGCTCACATTACAGCCTCTCTTCTTCCCTACATGTACAGGAGCTGGCTGCAGCCATGGGGACCCATCACCAGCCAGAGGGACACCCACCTTTGGTGCTGTTTCTAAGGGCTAAGGAGTGAAATTGCAGTCATGGCAAGGAAGGGTGAGCCGGAAGCCCAAGATGCCTCAGTGGTCTCAGGGGACTGCAATAGAAGCAGCTCAAAGAGGATTACGGAGATTTTTGGGATGCAAAGGAGCAGCCAGAAGGATGCAACGCATTCAAACCTATGGGGTCAGGCAGCAGGGCCAGGCTGACGGTGGTGCAGGGCAAGACCTTGATTCTTCTTTGATCTTGTCATTTAATGGTGGCCACAACCCAAACCCCATCCTCATGTGTTTCCCAAGGGATGAAGAAAACCCCCCATCCTTTTCATCTGGGTGGGAAAACCCTCCTGACACACACATGATACCACCCAGGACCTTCAAGACAAAGGAGGCCTTTACACTGCTTTGCTGCTATCAGTTTCCTCCAGCTCACAGCTCTGCCCATAACCAGTTCAAAGTCCCAGACCTTTTACATCCTGCATGAGCTCCATTTAACGCTCCTATTCCTTAAGTTGAGCCTGTTTAGGGAACACCTTCTTCCTGGGGGGGTTACCAAGCTTCCGGCCCCAGGTTTCTGCCCTTTCTGCTCTACCCCAGTGTTAGTGGGGAGCTGGACACCCTCAGACTGCAGACATGACCCCAAACCAAGTCTCTGCAGGAGCCAAAGCTGGGCAGGGTATTTTGGGGACCATCTTTATCTGCTGCAATGATTAAGCCCAGGCATTGCGTAAGGCAGGAGGGGTCATTGCTCCTGGCCCCTATCACCATCAGGGATCAGCCACTCGATTAATCCCCACTCTCCCTCATTCCCTGCCCATGGACACCAGCCGTGGGCTCCCTCCCAGCCTGGCCCAGCAGCAAGGAGCCAAATCTCTGCCCAGCATCAACATCCACAAGGGCTGGTACCCCATAAGCTGGGAGTGAGGTCCTGGGGACCACCCCTACACCATCACCCAGGGCACCCACATCATTGGGGAAGTGCTGCTCAAATGAGGGTACCCAAAGGTACCCGCTGGGCAGATGTGGATGCTCATTAACAGCTCCCTTTCCTTACCTTTGTTGTGCACTACTCCATTAAGGGGCCTGGTAAATGCAGACCCTATGGGCATTAAGAAAGTCATTTTTAACCCAGTGATGTCCAGCACACATCCAGTTGTGTCCCTTCCTTTGCTCCCTTGCACAGCCCAGTCACTGATGGGTGGTTCACTCAGCACACACTGCAGGATCATAGGAGTAAATCACAATGAAGCAGAAGCCAGGAATCCCTTTTACTTCATGTTAGCCCTAACCAACCAACCTCCATGTGTGTTCCAGGACAACCCTACAATAAATAAGGTGAATGCAAAGAGCTTTGGTGAGCCCGGGAGCCTCTGTGTGTTCACACATGGGCTGACAAGAGGCAGGGCACCATTTCTCCAGCAAACAAACCCAAAATGCTCTCCAGGGAAGATTCTGGGGTGCAAAAGCAGTGTCGTGCATCTGCCCACCAGCAGCCCTTGGAGGTATAAACCCAGACATCACTCAGCATCAGGCACGGAGCAAAGGACCAATGGCACTGGGGACAGTGGGACGCAGTGACATGCCCCTGGTGAAGAGGAACATGCAGTTACACAACCCTGCCCCGGCTGCCCTTGGCTGTGTGCACTGTGCACGCTCCTATCGACACGGCCTCTGCTGCCCTCCAACATCCCCGTGGGGAGGAAAGTTTGTGAGCAGCATAAATGTGAGTGCACGTGAGCAGGAGGGGACTGATCCATCGCCCCCCCAGACCCCACAGCTCCTGCAGTGGTCCTCAGTGATGCTCTGGACTCACCAACATCCCACTGTGCCCTGAGCGGTGGTGGGGTTGGAAGGGGTGTGATGGTGATGTGCAGGGTAGGGGCAATGGGGAGAGCAGCCACCACCAGTACAGTGCAGCTAAAAGCACCTCAAGCTGGACTCAATGATCTTTAGGATGTGAAGGACCAGGCAGAAGGATAGAACAAGCTTACACCTGGGGGATGTGACACCAGATAAGGCAGTGAAGCTCTAAGTGTCCGCAGGAAGGACCTTGGCTTTTTGAACTCTCCATTGAATGATGCTCTGACCCAAAAATCACCTTCAAGGTTTTTGCAGAGGGGGAAGACGAATCGCCCCCCTTTTCTGCTGGAGGTGAAACACTTGCCGGTCCCACCGGCAGCCCTCTCCTTAGCACTGCAGCAGGGATGCTTTTGTCCATAGAGAGGGGGAAACTGAGGCACAGCAGTTGGGTGCCCACAT
Source organism: Forpus xanthops (assembly GCA_032466535.1). NCBI lineage: Eukaryota > Metazoa > Chordata > Aves > Psittaciformes > Psittacidae > Forpus > Forpus xanthops. The sequence goes on from JASSUY010032103.1 coordinate 74,747, forward strand.
CACCGCCTTCCCCTGAGTTTGAGACATTTAGAAGCAGATAAGGGAGCAGAAAGAACTTTCTCAATGCTATATCTGCATCACCTCTCCTTGTCCACCATGGAAGCCATCTGTAACTACAGGCTTGGGGTGGGGGGCACCACTGCCAGTGTCACCCCAAAGGGCTTCACCCTCCTCTCCCTCACCGTGGCAGAGCCAGGGACCAGCCTGCGCCACACATGGCCCCATAGCACCCCATCCCCTTGGGGCCCTGATGGTTCTGCAGTGAATCTCCCCGTGCTGTACAGGGGTCCCCATGTTTTTGGCATGGCTCTGGTGGCTGTTCCCCCCTCGGGGTGCACACACACCTCCATCCCATCCTGGCACATGCTGGATGTCACAGCAGATCACAGCCTGAGCACGGCTGACATTGCCATGGTGACTATCGACCGCTGCTGCTGGGAGGATGTGTGTGGAGATGCTGCATCAGCACCTATTCCCCCCCCCCCCCCAGTGTCTGTGGGTACCCTCTGCCCTCCATCAGCCCCATTTCCACCTCTTTCTTCTCCATTGCACCCACAGGCAGCTTCCAAAACCTCCTCCATCACCTCACAGCTCCATCTCCATCCGCTGTGCCTCAGTTTCCCCATCCCTGCTCTTGCTGCTTGGCGGGGGGGTGATGTCTGCTCCCTGGGACGTGTTTCTATCTCCCAACTTCGGCCAAGGCTATGGAGTTGGAAGGATGCTGAGCGAAGGCTCTGTCGCTGTGGCAACCTGCCGTGGCCGTCTCCAGGCGACCGCCCAGGGATACTGCAGAGCCACAGCAAGAGGGACCAGGGCGGGAGAGCGAAGGTATCCATAGGGATGCCACCCCCCCTTTTCCACTCCCTTACCCAAACCACAGCCAGGATCGTTGGAACAGGGTGCAAAACCACACTGAATACAGCCACCAGTTTGACTCTGGGAACCGCTGAGCACCAACAAGCTCACTGCACCTCAGGCTGGATGCAGTGATTCCAGCAGGATGCTCCTGCATGGACAATGGGGCCCCAGATGTTCCCAGGGACACCTGCAGGGCTGTGGTTATAATTGCTGGTAATAAGCCCATTAGCCTCTTAATCCTCATTAAGCAGCTTAGGGGGGACGCACACCATTATATGCAAACCTGGAGGTGGAGAAGGGGCTGATCAGGGCAAAGGGGATGGGATTCAATGGGTGCCATGGGGGGTGGTCACAGCTCCATCCCTCCCTTCCTGCATCCAGCCCACTCCACTGCTCTTTTCCAGTGGGACCATCAGCATCTCCCGATGATCCGGCGAGCAAGGATGATGATGACGGGGCTGTCACATCCATGTGATGAGTGTGGGAGGTCTCAGCGGGGAGGAAGCAGGACCCAGGCAGCACCCAAAACGGCACGGGACAGTTTGAATCCCTCCAATTGGAAAAGGGCCCATCTTTACATTTGTTAAATTAAAGGATGTCGGTGTCCGATGCCAAGCGCAGGCTCCCTTGGAAATATGAACTAATGGCAGTGAAGAAAATGAGCTGAAACCAGAGCAAAACCCTTCCCGTGTTATCCAACTGCACCAGGGCAGGGTTTAAACAGCAGCTTGCAAAGCACCAACAGCCACAAAGATCACTTTTTACCCCCAAGTGCTACCTTTCCCCCTCTGCTTGGTCAGACAGGCAAGCCAGGCTGCCATGCCTCCTCCTCATCCTTCTCCAGGCCTCTAAAGCCAAATATCTCCCTTTGTTATGGGTATGTTTGTTCTACGCGGTGGGATTTGACCAGCACGGAGTGAGATGTTGTGATTTCTCCAGCTCTGATTATTCCTATAACCAGCTCCATCATTCCCAGCCCACAGCAGGCAGGCAGCGAGGTCCTGGCAGAGCACTGGGGCTGCCTCACAGTCCCTCACTGCCCCTCTTCCCTATGGAAATACCTGGGCTCAGGTGAGGGCTTCAATCCCTGCTGCTTCCCAGGCTCTGCTGGGGTGGCTTTGTGCTGCAGCTGAGCAAAGCCGGAGCGTGGTGCTTTGGGTTGGGTTTTTCCTTTCCTAATTTTCTCTGCAAGATAAAATTAAACAGAAGCCCTTCTGGGAGCAGCACGAGGAAGGGAGCCTGCTTCCCTGCAGATGTGTGTGTCCTCATGGATTACAACTGCTGAATGAAGCTTTCCCTGTGGCTGGAATATTAGTCCAATCCCCCTCCTTTGCCTCCTGTGGTTTCACTGGTAGGAGGCTGGCTCATTCTGCAGCCTCCCTGCTGTGAGGTTGTTCCCCAGATCCCTGTTTTTCACAAAAACATGGAGAATGGGGCTTTTCCTGACCTCAAATGGGAGTTGTCTCAAGTGCAAGGCAAGGAGCGTTTGGCAAAGTGGCAGGTGCTAGGATAGGATAGGATAGGATAGGATAGGATAGGATAGGATAGGATAGGATAGGATAGGATGGGATAAGGATAGGATAGGATAGGATAGGATAGGATAGGATAGGATAGGATAGGATAGGAT